>JARHVA010006378.1:897500-929596 GCA_037957365.1 Torreya grandis | reverse complement strand
CTTTCCTACCCAAGTTTAACGTATTGTGATTTTTATGCATCTTCCACATTGTAGCTATTTTCTCCTCACCATGATCATTCTTTAGGCTCAAACTAGGTCTATCAAAATCAATCTTTTCATAGAATAGTAAAATAACAAATGAGTTTATTTTCACACTATTTATATTTACTATTTAATATTTTTTATCTATCAAATATTTACCAATAGATTATGTTTTTCAACCATATCATTTTTTTGCTATCTCCTTTTCAGAACCATGAGATATTCTAGAATCCTAACATTTTAGAGAATCTTTTTCACACATCACATGTATATTTTGTAAAAAAAATTAAATTTTCACTAATTTTTACAAGTTTCCCTAATGTTACCTACATTAGATATCTTAACATTTATTTCACTTCATTCCTTATCTAAAACTCTATACTAATTAAAGGTGTGTATTTTTTAATTTTTTCCTTTAATTTATCTTATTCACTTCTTACTCTACTTTATTTAGCTTCAACATTATTTGTTATTATGTTATTTTAGTGAAGAACCATCCCATGTTACACTTATGTGACATGTGATGATATTTTATTGGATCATATGTATATGCATAATATGTTAAAATGTTATTAGTTATTGATGTTTTGTCTCTTGTAAGAACCCATCAAGCTTCAATTTATCTAAGAGAATGCCTTAAAGGGTACAATAGGAAAGGGATAGAAATACCATTGGTGCTTCCCAAGTTTGTTGTCCCCTATACCAGCACTTGGTATATACACAACCATCTCCTATACACTTCCCTAAGTTATGTCTCCTTCCTTATGCACTCCTCTAATAAATTCACTACATTATTCATCGCTTACCTAATCCTAAAACCATTTTTGACATTTAAAAAATAATGATGGCCTAGGATGACCCTGTATTCAAATTAATATTTTCACATTATGGTTATAGGTTAGCCTTGATAGATCAAGACATGTGACTAAATTTCTTATATCAGTTACTAATATAAGGTTGAATTGGGCTGACCCTATCAACTAAAATTTTATAAATATTTAGGGTTATATTCAACTATATATACACATCCATTTCATCATTTATTATGGAAAGAAGAATAAGAATATTATATTATGCATCTACTTATCCACCATTCTACTTGAGGATCACTTTTTAGGGTTCTAATACTACACTTCGAGATATAGATCTTATCTTGTAGAGAAGTCTATTATATTCATAGAGAATTTGTGTATCCTAAAAATGACTTATCGATGTTATCCTTACATACCACAATAACCTCTTGTGAAGAACCTTAAACAAGTGAGAGATTGAGGCTCAGTGGGTTTTACTTCAAAATTAAGTATTCCCAACTTTGTTTCTCTTTTGTCAAAATAGATAGATTTACATTTGTACTTCTCTCTCATGCATTAAAATTTCATATACATTGTCTTAAGTATATATCATCTATTCATTTTTAATTTTTATGTTTATTACCACCATTTTGTGCCACAAAATTTGGTGATCAATAAATTTACTTTTAATTTAATTTTCATATATTAGTGAATAATAGAAAACATAGGACCTATTTAGGGTTATTGCATGGTGTTTCTTGACTAGAGGCTTTGGAACCATCTTTGGTGATGTTATTATGATAATAGACTCATCAGTTAAGTCTAGTGGATCCATATTGATCATGACCTTGAATGTCTAAATTTATCAACAAAAGAAATTGTAAGTGTGATTTATCTTCACCAATCTAAGATTGATTTATAGGTCACTTACATTTTCCCTTGTATATAGTTTATATAGAGGGCCACCCCTAACTTGATCTTAATGGGATATATATTTAGGGTGATGAGAGGGAATCCCCATATAGTTAGGGAGAGAGGAGGGAAATTTTTATCACTAGATTATATTCTAAAGATGTAATATCAAAACTCATTTATACCAAATATACTATGAATGGGAACTTCACTTTATGGTTTATAAGTGTCTCTATATTTTCCACTTCTCACTATTATTTTTGTTCAATTTTTTTGACTCTTCTAACACCAACTAATCCATTCAAGTGAGACATATCATGATGTTATTATGCACCCATTCTTATGGCCATTTCTCTAATTTATCCAAGTTTTAGGAGTTTTTTGTAAGATACTTAGCCAAAGTGTGACCTATTATCCCATAACTATAATTAATGTGAATTATTATAAATTATTTATTTCTCACCCAACATGATCATATGAGTCACTCACAAGTTATGTTTTTTTGGGTGAACAAGAATTGGGGATTAGATGTAGGCAAATTTCCTGCCAATGGCTAAAATGCTCAATCAAATGTCGAAACCTTTGGCAATTCATACATGAGAGATTAGAAAAGAGAAGAGGAAAGTGGCCTTAGTGAATGCAATTAGTCAATAGGTGTAAGATTTTCATCTTGCTTCACAACTTTATTTTTAATATTCTACCTTCATGGCATCCTAGTATTCATACCAATATGGGATTAATATTTGTTCTATTTAGATGAATTTAATAACACATTGTGAAAACACAAATTATATGTAAACATGGAGAATTATTCATTTTATATGTAGGATATACAATATTAGGGATATATTGTAAATGTATAAGGTATAAATGTGGTCTCGACCAAGGTTAAAGTCATCCAAGAATGGCCACAATTAAATAATCTCATATAGCTTCATATTTTTCTGGGATTACAATATTTATACAATATATTTGTACTTGGTTTTTATCATGTGTCATGGCCTCTAAACCATGCTACAAAATGTGGAACTAAATTAAAGTTCATACTAGAATAAGTGCAATATAAATAATTAAAATAATTAAAATAAAAGCTCTATTCCACACCATTACTTTATTCACCAAACCTTCAACAACCATTTGAGCATGTGATATACACCTTTGAATCCACACTTGGAGCTTACTCATTCAACATGGTCATCTAATTTCTTACCATAGTGAAACATTCAAAACTAGAAACTACCTAACCTATAACATTGAAATTTATGATTTTATTCAAGAATTCAAGTATTAGAATAATTATATATTGGTCAAGGATACTATAATGCACATAGATCATAAGTCACTTTATTTATTAAAAAATCATAACAAGCTATACCAATGGTTACTTAAAAAATGGTCTTCTTACCTTTAGAACTTCCATCTAAACATGGAAAAAAATGGAAATACCAATCATCTCCTAGATTGTTTAAGTCATATACTAGTCGAATCTCTCATATTTTTAATTTCTTACTTGTGGACATAATATAAGTGTATGGTCAAAATTGTATTCTTATGACATGTATTTTTTAGATATGTATTATAACTTGCTTTGAAATAATTTAAATCAATATTTATACTTGTAATATGGAATACTATATCATGTTTATCAATTGTAAATTTTGCATGAGGTAGAGAAACATAAAATAATATTGGATGCTCATTTTATGAAGTTCTCAATATATTTTAGAGTTGAAAAGACTTTTGAAATGTTGGAAAATTATTTATTCTAGCCAAATCTCAGATTCGATGTATTCAAATATATAATGTCTTATATCATATATATAACTTATAAATTTGTCAAAAATAAAAAAAAGATTATACACACCTATTCTAGTTCTAATGAGTCATCTGGAATCCATTTCCATGGATTTTATCTTAGGTTACCCTACTACCAAGCATAGTAATAATTGTGTTGTGTATCCTAAATAAATTTATAAAAGAGGAAGGTTTTGTTTCTAAGGAGGAATAAGATGAAGATCTTTCTTCCATAAAAATCGTAATGATAGATCAGAGTCCTTGCCTTCGATCCAAACCTGACTTTGGAAAAAAAGTAAAAGAGGTAGGAAATCTAAAGTAAAAAGGTTGTAGTTTGATGTTTGACTTATATCAATGGGCATACACAATGTAATATGTAAGTAATTATATCTAATAGAGTTAGGCTTGACATCATATCAAACTAATGATCATAGGCCTGGTAGGCTAAGAACATATACGTAGATTAATTAGTTGGATTTTCACTACAATCTTGGATATTGGTTAATGTAATCTTATTTTTTAGTATTTTAGTGGTTTGGGTTATTTATTATTTTTATTCAATTACTAAAAATCTAGCTAATTTGCTTATTCTTTGGTATTTTGGCAATTTTGATCTTTTTGGGATAAGTTCCCCTATTGTGCTCCAGAACCAACTAAAGCTCTTGTCAAAAGCTGATATCTAAAAAATAATAATAATATCAATTCTATAAATATATAAATTTTAATTTTAGTATATTTTGATTGACTTTAGAATCATATAAGATATCTTTTCTGATAGATATATAAGGTTCTTAAACAATTTCTATAAAGTGATTTGGTCTATACCAAACACAAAGTTGAACGAATCTATCACATTTCATCCATAGAAGGAAGTAGTAAATAGGATGAAAAGGAACCTTTAGAGAGTGTAGAATTCAACACACTTGGAATGAAACCCTACCTTTTTATATAAAATATACAATATATCTCTATACAACTCTACCACATATAGCCCTTTTTAGGTCTATTTAGGTTTCCAACCTTTATCACCCATAGACATAGTTTATCTTATTGTGATATCAATAGTAATAACTCCTCTAACTTAAAATGAATTTTAAGAATATATTCAATTCATTTATCACATTTAAAAATAAGTACAAACCTTTTTTTAACAAGTTAATCTAAAATACAAGCAATGCCATGATAAACAACAAACTCCCCAAACCTTCCATGGAGCTGATCAAATCTGACTACATCTACAGAAGGAAAAATGAGAAGACTTGAAAACAACATTGTCTAATTTGTTATGGGCCCTATAACATCACGAATAAGTTAGGTGATAACAATTATGAGCTTATTATTTGATCTAAACTTGGGTTACATTCATTATTCAACATATAACACTTAAACCATTACTTTCCATCTCTATTGGATACTTCAAACTATATGAAAATTCTTCAATAATAAGAGATCAATGCAGATTATAACATTCTTGTAGAATCAAATCAAGCCATTGATGGTCAGGTGAAATGGACACATTGACAATACATCCATATCTTTTAGATTGTAAAAGTATTTCAATTGTCTACAAAGGACAATGGTTTATAGAAGCATAGGTTCCTATTTTATTTACAATAACATGCAATGGGGACCAATGATATTCAAGGAGGGGGGATTTATCTAGGGATTTGGGTCATTATATGTTTATGAAGGCTATCATTATTTCACATCCATCCTTGCACTAACATCAATAGCAATGAATATTATTTTTTGTATCTACGTGTCATTTTTTGGATCCAATTCCATTTATGAATTACTCTATAAATCCTATAGAGTTATTACTATAATACATAACTCATCAATAATGAAAGTTAGTGACATGATAACACTCTTTGGTTATGAACTAATTGTTATGTCGAGACAAATTCTAAAATGAGAGAGGGGGGTGGAAAAGACCCCAATGTTATGACCATGTTAGGGAAAATGGCTGATAATTTCTTTTAAATATAAATAAAAAAATGAACCTACATAATATTTTAAAAAATATATAAAAGTTATAAATATATATACAAACAACAAATAAAAATATCTTTTATTATTTCATTGATAGCTCTTTAAAAAATTCCATTCTTTTTGTTTTTGTGATGTGATCTTAGTTTTTTACTTCATTACTTTTCTATGAGGGAAAGAGAAAAAAATGTTTTAATAAATTTTGTTTACGACACAAATAGTCTTATTTATTAAAGGCAAAAAATAATTTTTTGATTTTGATTTATTTATTATTATTATTATTATTATTATTATTATTATTATTATTATTATTATTATTATTATTATTTGTTTTTATTTTATTTTAATGTTTTTAAATGATTTATGTAAGCAATTCCCACTCTATATGAATACTTGAAAATCTTAATTAAATAAATGTTTTTAAGTAATTTTGTTAAATTTAATCTAATTTTAATGTCATAAAAATAAATTTAGAAAAAAAACATGGTTTTTTATATTAGTGATTAGCATTAACATAAGTTAACATATCTATACATTAAAATTATAATGTAATTTAATGCACAACAATAAAATATGAAATTGTATATTATTTTTTAAAATTGATTTATTTATTTTTAAAAAAGAAGATTTATATGTTAAATAAACAAAAAATATGGATGATGTTCAATAAAAAATGTCTATGATATAATAATATTTAATTTCAACCAAATTTTATTTGGTCATTAATTAATTTTAAATAATTTTATCTTTTTTGAGTTATAAATTTATATAATATTATTATAAATGAATCATATAATTATGATAATTATATAGTATATAATTAGCATATTTGTCTTAGATAAATTTATGTAAAATATGTCAAGAGATATCATTTTTGAGGTGTTAATTCCACTTATATCACAAATTCAATATAACCTCTAAAATGATATATCTCAATGTCTTTTGCATAGATTTATCTAAGATAGGTATACTAGTTATTAAATATTTTAATGGTTTTACGGATGCTTCACTTTATACCAATGTATATTAATGTGCCATAGTTGATTATATAGAATAATGAAGTTAGGAATTAGATAGACACTAGAAATCAAATCTCTTAGATATTGTATAAAAATTACTATAAAAAAACATTGTTGTTATAATTATACATTAGTTTTCATCTCTTTACTTATTTCCTAGTTATTTTTACACATTTCACTTTCATATTATCTATCATTCATAAATTTTATTATCTTCGTAACTCTCTTCAATCTATTTAATTTATTTCTCTATCAAGAATTTTCTTGGGCCCCGATTAAGAAGGGTAACTTTTACAAAGTTTCAATTAATTAACTTATTTAGGTATACATGAGGAGGTGATGGTAATCTTGAAAATTATCTCTTTGGTATAATTATCATGTGTAGTTGGCTTATAGGTTGTGATACTTAATGGACATTGCTATATGTTTCATTTTCATTTTCTACCTTAGGTAGTGATGTAATATAGTACTTTAACTGATCATTATCTACTAGACATGTATATACGTGTCCCTCATTTGTGAATGAGACACACATATGTAGTGTATATAGTATTGATTATAATTTTTATTAAATGTTGGCCTAACATTAAGTTATAGTGTATATCATGAAGTGTAACATGAAATAAGTAATGCACCTTCTTTGGTACTAGTATCACATCCATCAAAATTGTGCCAAGTAGTGGACTTATCCCATGAGCTGACTTATTAATGATGCAATTTGTTATGTTTAAATATTTCATATCAATCACTAATGTATGAAACAATGATATGTTGTAAATATTTTTAGTATATTTAACATTAGTAATGATTCATTTTTATGAGATTTTTTGATATCATAACATGGATACATATTTCATCATATTTTCCCATTGTATAATTGATACATTCATTTTTTTTAATTCTCTCATGATGGATTTATATCGAATAGTGTAATCTTTAAAATTTATAGACATATGTTTATTATAATATTAAATATGAGCTTATATATTCATTTTATGAAATTATCATGGCATGGATGAAAGATAATGGGGGACAAAATCTAGGGAGGGGCTTAAAGGGACACTTTTTTTTTTTTTTTTTGAAAATAACAATAGTTGAACTTGGATAGAGTTTTAGAGAAGCTTGGAATTTTTATTGACAATAACATAGGAATATTGATTGTGGCATTCTAAATGTAGTTTATAATTTTTTTTTTCAATACCTAGATGAAAAAAATTGTGTGAAATTGATGCATTTATGAAAATGGTTTGACATTTTTTTGTGAAAATATAAGGAGAGTACATGTGTATGAACACACCTTTTTTTTAGTAAACAAATGAATTTTTGTATGAGATTTCATATATGGATAGATGAAATATTGAATATCAGTTATGACATATTTTATTAATTTTTGAATTAATATATATTTTTAAAAATAATCTAACAAGTCAAGATAATTGGAAATTTTGAATTGCAAGTGTACAAACATAACTTTTTGACCTTAACTTCATGAAAATAGTTTTTATTTAAATCAAAACCAAAGATAAATAGATTAGTTAGGTATAAGTTTTATAAAAAAAGTATTAATGGTGATAAAGTTGTAATGGTATTTATAATGATATGCATATAGTCCATAATGAGGCATGTTGTTTAGAATTTAATTAATATTTAAAAATAATAATTTAACATTAAAATAATAATAATAATTTAAAACTAGACTTTCTCCTCTACAAAATTATACTATTTTAACAAAAAATAAAAAATCTACCTAATCATATATGTGAACAAAGATGAAAAAGACTTTTGAATTTCCTTAAAACTATGTGGGCTAATCCACAACTAGTTTTAGGCTAGGTTCAGAGCTACACAAACCTATACCCAAATTAATTTTGGAGGGAAAGCATAAATTTAAAGATTGAAATGTTGAAAGGGTTTATTCCCATTGAAGGGTGGGTTATTAACTTTGCCATGTAAAACATGTCTTTCAAATGGCATATGTCCTTTGTAAGATAGTTTGGATAAATAAATGCAAATATTTAAAAAATTTGAAAGGAAAGGGTGCACACCCTTGTAGTACAAAGGGTGTACACCCTCTGATATGATGTTTTTTGTTTTTTAGTATTTCCTTCTATGAGTATTTATTTAGAAACATTCCCTTTGAAAGACATGTTATTCCATTTTCCATGTAAAAAAATCTTCCAATGGATGTATGCTCTTTGTAAGATAGTTTTTATAAGGAAATGAAAATATTTATTTTTTTGAAAGGAAATGGTGTAATCCCTATGCAATACAAAGGTTATATACCATCTGGTAAGATGGTTTTTATTTCTTTAGTATTTGGTTTTCTGAGCATAAATTTAATAAAATAAATGTAATAAGTTTACATTTAATTTATATTACATTTTATATTCTTATACATTAAATTTATTTTACTAAATATAATAAACTAAGGACATTACTCATCTTCAAAAAGTGATTTCATAGCTATAGAAGTTACCATTTAGAACTTAGTTTTTCAAAATCCATTTTAGTAAGACTTAGTTTTTAGAATTTTAGGATTAGAAGATAGAATGATAAATGAAATTTTGAATCATTTTATGGATATAATATATCTATACCATTGAGTATGCCCCTTAATTTACCTAATTGAGTATGCTCCACCAATTTAAATTACTTGAGTAAGCCCTACCTAATTGAATATCTGAACCATATCTTGAAATTGAGTATTCCCTATTTAAATACACGAGCCATATCTTCATCTTGATTATTCCTAGGTTACATTGGGATTCTAAGCTAAATTAGGAGATCAAGTTTCATTATCATCACAAGTTGCATTACAAGCCCAAGTTTCATTACATGCCTGAGTTACATTTATATACCAAGTTGTATTAAGACCCCAAGTTGCATTGGAAACCCAAGTTGAATTACTAATGATGCATTTTAAAAAATGATAGTGATTATCATGGGATGTTTATTAAAATCATGACATAGATTTTAAATTATAACTACTATGGGGGGAAGGATGTTCTTTGAATTCCTATGTGGGAAAATAAATTAAAATAATGGAAACTTTGTAATTTCCCCTTGATCTAAAATCAATGTTGGAATGTTATGTATACTCATGTTTGGAAAGAAATAATAAATGCATGAAGGAATTTATGTTTCCTCATTAATGTGAGATCAAATATTGGTTTGAAATTTGTTTTTGCCTCAAATTTGTGTATTTTGGATTATTGGTTTAGATATCTTATTAATCTATGAAGTAAAGTGATTTTATGTTTGGGTCATTTGAGTTAGTCTAAGATTTGGCCTTGAACTACTATAAAGGATATTAGTACCCCATTCCCAACTCACCAACCTAGTAATAGAATTGATGCCATGTCTTTTGGATTTTATTGATGGTTCCTACATTTGACCTTCAAAACTATTGGATCTCTCCCCTTATCACCTGTCCTATGAAAATGTAGAAGAGTGGAGTTCCTATGTTAGTTCCTCATCAGTATTAATATTTTGATGAGGAGGATTTGAATTCCTACTTATAGCCATAGTTATTATGGTTGGGTTATTTAATTTATATTTGGGTTACAAACATTGAGTGAAAAGGATGAAGCATTTTGGTCCTTCTCATGTTTATGAGTTATTATCAAAGAATTTTGTGGGCAATGGGTATACGTTATTAACATTTATGCCATTGAATTCACTCTAACACATTTACTCCTTGTGTTGAACTATTTGTGATTGTTTGGGAATTGTGTTGGAAGGTGGGATTTATCTCCCCTTCCACTGTGATTATTTTCTTTAGAAGTTCTCTCTAAAACATGGTTATTGGTCCATATAGGCTATGTGTGAGTATTTTGGATGCTATTATTTTATATTACATAGCTATTAATAGCTCTAATTATATGTTAGATTAATGTACACATAAAAATAATGGTTTGGATTGATGGATTGGTTTAGGGTTTAGGCTTTATTGATGAAGGATGATGAGGGATGATGATAGATGATGACATAGTGACTAGGTAAAATGAAGAATGATGAGGTACTAATCAAGGATGATGAGGAATGATGATCACTGATGAGGGAGTGATTAGTGATGATGAGGTTCAATGAGGGAGTTATTAGAGATGATGAGGGACAATTAGGGATGATGAGGGATTATGAAGTAGTGATTAAGGATGATTAGGAATGATGAAGATTGATGAGGGTATGCTTAGGGATAATGAGGGAGTGATTAGGGATGATTACAGATGATTAGTGAGTGATTAAGGGTGATCAGGGATGGATTATGGATGATTAATAATAATGAGGTCTAATGAGGGAATGATTAGAAATGATTAGGTATGATGAGGGTCAATAAGGTTGTGATTATGGATAAGGAAGTCAATTAAAGGACTAGTTAGGGATGATTAATAAGGATGAGGGAGTATGTGGGAGTGATGAGGTATGATTAGGAAGTGACTATGGATGATTAGGAATGATGATTGGAAATGAGGGATGATGAGGGAGTGATTAAGGATGATTACAAATAATAAGGGTCAATGAGGGTGTGATTAGGGATAATGGGGTCCATTAAGGGAGTGATTAGGAATTATTAGGGATAATTATGGATGATAATGGATGATGATGGTTTATGAGGAAGTTATTAGGGATTATTAGATGTAATAAGTGATGATGGAGTATGGGTTAGGGTTTATAGTTTTGGTTTTTAGAGTTTAGGGTTCAGGGTTTTGATGAGTATGGGTTAGGGTATACGGTTTAGGGTTTAGGTTTTTATCATTTAAAGGTTTAATATTTAGTATTTTTTCTTATGTATTGGTATTTGGGTTAGGTTTTAGTTAGGGTTAGATGTTAAGGGTTTATGAGTTAGGATTTTTGACTTTGTGGAATTTAAGGTTTGAGGGTTTGAGTTTTAGTGTTTAGTGTTTTATGGTGTGTGGTTTAGATTTTATTATTTAAGGTCTATGTTATAAGGTTTTAATATATAAGGTTTTAGGTTTTAATAGTTTAATTTTAAGGTTTTAGGTTTTAAGTATTTAGGAGTTCAGGTTTTAGGGTTAAGGGTTTAGGTTTAGGGGTTTAGGGTTTAGATTTTGTTCAAGGTTTTGATGTTTTGGGTTTGGATTTTTGTGGTTGATAGTTTTAGGGTTTATATTATAATATAATTTAATACCATTTTTGGTTTTTTATCTTTGTCTTCCTCAACCTTTATATGGTGCCACCTTTTTTCAAAATAAGTGCCCATCATTGACAATTTTATGATAATAAGACCTTGTATATCCTTCTACCTAAATTGAGACTCTTTTACCAATTGGGGAACCATAATATATACTCATTATACTTTTTAAATATTATATTAATAGGTATAATGTGGAGTGATACTCAGGTGTACCATTGAGGCTCTTATTTGAATATGAAAGTGGAGAGGGGGCTAAATATACCTGCCAATGCTTACATCATTACTTTATGGTGTGGTATCTACCACATATGTTGTTTGTCTTAAAATTATTTAAATGGTCATAGTGGAGGAAATAATGTTAGTGGAGTATGTAAATAACACTACTAGTTGAATGGATGGCCTTGAAAAGGAAGGTGGTTTTGAAAATGATGGTTAATAAGTTCATGTGTAAAGGTTGAAAACTCTATACCCTATGTTTTAAGTGCAAAAGAAAAACTTAAAATCATGGAAATAATTACTTAAATATAAATATAAATGTCTACTTGTGTAGGGACTACCAGTCTTGACTCTACATTAGAGTCTAGTGCCTTATCCTCTTATTTTTATTAGTTTTATTGTATTTATATTCTTCTAAATGCAACATGTTTTGGTTTTATTTATTCTGATTCTTTGACTTCAATTACATTAACTTATGAATTTCGATCCACATATTTTTTTAATTATCCTAATATTTTATTACCTCTAAATTATTACACTTATTCCAGAAATTCCTCATAAAGAGGACCCCCTTTATCAAATAGACCAGTTTCAGGTACTTATTTTTTGCACATCCTTGGTAGAGGCTAGAGGACCCCTAGAATTTCTATGATAAAAAGGGGATTTTTTGAGAAGAGGGGAGTTTGTTTCCTAAAAATGGGTGGAATGAGAGGTGAATGGGTAATAGCAATGGAAGGAGGGGGAATTGAAATTATACCTTAAACCCTAAACCATGAAAAAAAAATTAATCCTTAACCTTAAACCCTAAACCATTGAATACTAAACCCTAATAAAACTATACCCTAAGTTCACTAAACCTCAAAAACATAGAAATCTTAGTTTGATTGACAATATTTTTCTCCATATTATCAATATCAAAAAATTATACTCGTGTAATCATATTCATAATTCATTATGTTTATTAATAAGATTTTCTTGTTCTTATACTTTAATTTTGATGTTCCTTTTTATAGAGTTTGCATTTGGGTTTGACATGAATAATAAAGATACAATCAAGATATTTTTACCTTGCATGTATTAAATTAAAGTTTTTATAAAATTAATGGAGAAAAAATATAGATTGGGTGATCCAATGGGTGTCTTAACATTTTTATATTAATTCTCAAATACTTCTCAAAAAGACTAGTAGCTTTGATACTTAATTATTCTTCTTCATTCCTTTTATTTAGTTATATTATTAAAATTAACCAAAAATCAATTGGTATTATGTTATTTGTGGCCTATTCATCCTAAAATTATTAAAAATATCATAAATGAAACTAATTAAAATATGGTTCTACAAGGCCCAAGTGGGTAGGATTAGATTGTAAAATTAATGGGTACATATACTCAACTCAAATTTCTACAAGGTTAGGAAGAATTTATGCATCGTTACACATTAGAGATTGGATATTTTATTGTTTTAAATTATATATAGGACATATTTAATGTTTTTAATATTTGGAATAAATGTATTTGAGAAACACATTACTACTTTTGATTTTATGAAGAAAAGATGTGACTTGGGGAAGACATGACCTACTACTAGGTTGATGGGTTTTAATCCACTGATGAAAAGTAACTTTACCATTGATCTAGTCTCTAAAGATGAAAATAATGATGATGATATAGTAGTAGTATACAATATATAGAAGAAACATAAACTCTCTAACCATTGTAACTCAAAAAATTTCCCTCTATAATATTATAGACATATTTTAAGTTCCTAGGTTTGGTTTCATTTATCATAGTCATATGTTTACTAGAATTTTGATTGTCATATATACTAATTCCACTATATTCAAAACATATTTTATGAAGAATAAGACGAAAAAATGAGTTATAATAAACCTTTCTATATTTATTGTAGGATTCTTGTTACCAAAGCAAAAAGAGATAAGGAAGAGAATGATTAATGATGATGAGGGATAATGAAGGCTAATGACGGTGTGACTAGGAATGATTAGGGATGATGAGGGTAGATGATGAGGTGACTAAGAATGATGTGGGTTGATGATGGGGTGAATATGGATGATGAGGGAGTGATTCAAGATGACGAGGGTCGATGAGTGTGTGATTAGTCATAATGAGGGCCAATGAGGGAGTGGTTAAGGATGATGATAATTGATGAGGGAATGATTAAGGATGACGAGGGATAATGATAATGAATAAGGAACCAACTAGGGATGATATGGGATGGTGAGAGCGGTGAATGATTAGGGATGATAAGGGTCAATAAGGGAGTGATTTTAGATGATTAAGGATGATGAAGGCTAATGATAGTGTGATTGGGGATAATGCGGGCCACAAAGGGAGTGATTCTAGATACTGAAAGATGACGATAGAGTGATTAAGGAAAATTAGGGATGTTGAGGCTTGATAAAGGAGTGATTAAGGATGATGAGGGAAAATGAGGCCTAATGTGGAATGATGAGGACTAATGATAGTGTCATTAGGGATGATGAGGGATGATGAGGGACAATGAAGATCAATGAGAGAGTAATGAAGGATGATGTAAAATAATTAGGGATTATGATGATGAATGATGATTTATATGCATGACCCCCTCTTTCCATATGGTTTAGGGAAAGGGAGATAGAGATATGAATAATTTTTATATGAGACTGATAATTTATAGGTTTTAAAACACTCTCATCCACCCCAAATAGTAGTGGAAGTGTCATATGTGAGTTTAGAATTCTAGAGGATGAATATTTTATATGTGACTCTAGAATAAACTAGTTAGATCATGCATGAATGTGATTGGAGTTTAAGCATGCACAGATTGAGCCATCTCTATTAGATTTATTTTAGAATGAATGATATCTTTTTATGATGACTCATGAGTGGTGTTTCATTTATTTATATCCAAAATTAATTCTATTATTGTTATTATCTACATTCATTTCTAGTATGAGTGATTGTATCATAACTATATGTACGTGTCATGTATGGTGACCTCATACTTACATGTAGTATTAGGTATGTGGTAAATGTAATGTATGAATGACTATATCATTATTATTTATGATATAGGTTGTATGTTACATGATAGTCATTTATGCTTAAAACAATAAAAATTCCTTTAGGAATTCGTCCTAAATCCACATTCAAAACTTTTACAGGATTGTCCCTAGTCACTCATTTCTCTATATACCTGAGAATTACTCATCTCCTTTCAAGTTATGGATTAGGCAATGCCCCCTCTCCTTTATATATATAGGTGATAATGTCTCCCTATCCTAATTTTAAGGCATCCCTTGATAAGAACCTCTCCTTTATCCATTGATCTAACAATTCTCCCTCTAAGGATTTTGAAGCATGATAATGCCCCCTTCCTTTCAAGATATAGACTAGGTATTCAATCAGATATTAAGTATTCAATATATGGACTAGGTAAGATAGATATATCATGGATTCGATAATGGTATTTAATGTCATGATATGGCTCAAATATTCAATCAAATAGGACATACTCAATTAGATGGGACTTACCTAAGTAGGTAGGGTATACTAAGTAGACAAAGTAGATAGGGATAATCAAGTATAAGAAGGTAGGTAGGGCATAGTTAAGATTAAGATATGGCTTAGGTATTTAGATAGGGCATATTCAAGGTCAATATATGGCTCTGGCATTTAATCAGCCATGGCATGTACTCAAGTAGGTAAAGTAGGTAGACCACATACTTAATTACAAGAAGGTAGGTAGGGAATAGTCAAGATCAATATATGGCTCAAGTATCTAGGTAGGGAATACTAATTGAGATAAATTTAAGGCTCAATTATTTAATTCGGAAAGACATAATCAATTAGCTAAAGTAGGCATGTAATCCTCAATGGTATAGATATATTAAATGTGTAACATGATTTAAAACTTCATTCATCATTCTATCTTCTAATCTTGAAATTATGAAAACTATGTATTGATCATAATGGATTTTGAAGAACTAACTTATAAATGGTAACTTCTACATTTCTATAATCAATTTTAGAAGATGTAGTGACCCTAATTGGTTATTTTTAGTAAAATAAATTTAACATATAATAATATAAAATATAACTTAAAATTATTACATTTATTTTAATAAGTATTTACCTAAATATTTATATTTAAAACTAACCAAATACAATAAGACCCTATTATAACTTAAAGGGTGTACACAATAACTCAGATAATGAATGCCCTTTCCATTGCAAATGGGGTATGACATTTCTAGGGCAAAGGGCATACACCTTTTCTAGTGCAAAGGGTATACACCCTTTTGAGTGTAAAGGGTGGATGCCCTTTAAAGTCCAAATGTTGTATTCCCCTTACAATCTAAATGGTGTACACTATTTTCACTAAAAAGGGTGTATGTGATTTGTAAAGGGAGTAACCCATTTTATCAAAAGTGTGTATGCCTTTTAGTCTTAGGACCAACCTAAATAATATTTATAATGGATTTTTTAAAAGAATGGCATATTCCCTTTTGAAAATGACATACACCCTTTACAAAAATGTTTTGTGTTTTTCATTATGTCCACATTTTTATCCCACAACTTTGTGAAACCTTTGTATTTGTCTTTGACTTATTAGGTTATAATTTATCTATGTATGGAAGGCGTTGTCATATGATTTTAGTAAATTTTTTGATTGGATGAAAAATTCCTTGTGCATGGTTTCTCAATCCTTATCCTATATATTCCATTTTTTATTATTTGAATCCAAAACCTTTTTGGGTTATATTTGTGTCATTTGGTCTACTAGTGATTTCATTACCAAGTGTTTTAATATTGAGAGTTACATATTTAATATGCTTTTGAGGAGATTACATTTGACATTGTAGAATCATATTAGATACAATATTACTCATGTATTAGTTATCCAAGAGGTTCCTGCTATCTTTTTTGATAGTGCTAGCATGGACCTCTATAGAGGGAAAGCAGATAACACTATCTTGAGAAGTGTTAGGAATAATATCACAATAAGAAATTATAGGATTAGTTAAGGTTCTAGTAAATTTTATGATTTTAAAGTGTAAAAAAAACTCTAACACTTTTGACATAAAATCTACATTAAATTTTGATTTCATAGTTTGATGTTTCAGATAACATTGACATAACAATAAGATTATAATTTAAGTTAAAATAAAATACATTTCCTTAATTAATCATGTATTAAAAAAAGACACATAACACATATAATATATAATGACATATGATTCAATTCTAATTAATACATGAAGCATTAATACATATATCTATATCAGTCTTAGTTCAATATATTTGGAAATTATCTCTAAACTTCATTGTTAAGACTAAATACAATACAAAATATAAATATAAACATATTTTTCTCATGGATATATAATTAAGTCATTCCCCATGAGAGGATTCCAAGTAAAATTAATACTGCTCATGATGCATGTAGATGTTTGATGTTGTAGTATGGTTGTAAGCTTATGTATTTTAATTCTATGCACAATACTCCAATGAATAATCTTGCCAACATCATCCCTAGACTTGAACTTTGTATCATCCTCAAGACAACCAAAAAAAAAAAAAAAAATTGTTCTTGTGAAATACTATCTATCTATAAAAAATGCTGATAATTGGAAGGGAAATTATCTGAAAACTATTTCCATTCAATGAGGTATGTAGTTTCCCTTTCTAGTTTTTGCTCTAACAAATAATTCTCTCAAACTAATTTTGTAGTGTCATTTGGAGAGGGATGACTAGAAATTAAACTATATAAGGTCTTTATATCCTTGGTAACATTTTCTAAGTTATACATAATTTTTTTAATTAGGATGCCATATTCCTTGAGGTCTTTGATAATGTGAGCCTATTATTCTTGTTTAGCCCAAAATTAGTCAGCGCAAGTATAAAAATCATTTGATTTTTATGATCATAGGATCATTTTGAGATTTCATATTTTATGGATTATTTATTAAGTTGCTCTTCAAAATCATCCATAGATTTAAATTCTATCAATGTTGTTAGATAACATTCTAGAGTAAATGTAAAATAGGTTGTAACATATGAAAAAGCTTTCTAAAAGGAAGCAATGTTTATCTTAATTTTGTGTAAATTAAGGAAATTATCTACTAATGGTTCTAGTTTTTTTAAAACTTAAATTATTCTACTATGGCTTTCCTTTTTATTTTTTTCCTCTACTTCCAAGAGTGTTTTATTTTTGATCATATTTTGAACTAGCTCATGAAGACATTATTCTAAATACCATTTTTCATCATTATCATACTATGGTTTAGCCTTGGAAATATTCTAAATAACCATCTGAATGGACTCTTAAGGATAACACATTTCTCCATGCAATAAATTTTTTATTTATACTATATAATGGTACCCATGTGTTTCTTCTACAATAGAGCTAATATTGGAAGGTGGTTTTTGGTGCTTTGTCATGTACGCTCTTTCATTTTGTGGGCAAACTGAATGGTGCTAATATTTTAGATTTTATATATTATGACCTTTATTTATGTGATTGATTCTTGTGGGTGATAATTTGTGTAGATACAATAGATTAGGATGTGGATGTGTTATATTTAGCTAAGATATCTAAATAATAGTCACACAATGAATGTCAAATCCTTGTAGAGGCAAAATGAGAGATCTAAAAATCAAAAAAGTCCATGAAAGGAAAATGTTTTCATTAACCACTTTAGAAAAAAATAAAGTATATATAGGGTGAGATTAGGTCACCAAAAAGGTAAAACCCTAACTCATAATTAAAACCCATTAAAGGTTAATGACCCTTAATGACTAAATTAAATAACCTAAGTAAGCTAAAAAAGACCATGTAGGCAAAACCCAATGGAAAAAGGAACTACACTAACACCCCCCTTAAGTGTAGCTTAGGTGAGATGAGAATTAGGCATGAACATTGAAACCCTAATGAGGTACTAGAGTATACAATGAAGAACCTCTATAGGAAGAAGAAGAAGGTAAGGCAACCCTAACCCTAATGAGAGCTCTTAGATGAACAAATTTACTCTCTATGAAGGGCTTGGTTAGAATATATGAAATCTAATTTGATGTTGGATAGTATCAAAGATAAATGACTTAATCATTGATAAGCTCTTTGATCAAGTGCATGTGAATATCTATGTGTTTGGTCCTTTGATGGAGAAATGGATTCCTATAAATATGGATAATGCTTTGGTTATCATAGTAGATGATTTTTTGCATATGAAGCTAGATACCAAACTTAGTGAGAATACCTTGAAACCATATTATCTCAGTGGTGGTATTGACAATCCCTCTATATTCTACCTCTATAGATAATAAAGCAATTACATGATGCTTCTTGCTTGACCAACTTATTAGACCTGAATCAAGTGAGAAATTGTGGCCTAAAGTTTATTTTTGACTCTAATTGTCTCCAAAACAATCTATATATATATATGTATTGGATCAAATCAACCTCTAATATTTCTCCATAGTGTATCTAATAATTGTGCAAACCTTGAATGTAGTACAAAATATACTTAACTACTTTCCAATGTAATTCATGTGGCGCTTGCATAAATCAAGAGACCATGCCAACTACATAGGATATGTTAGGCCTAGCATGTGTGATATATATAAGACTGCCCAATTTTTTTTTGATATGGAGTTACATCAACCAATTCTATAAGACAATCACCCTCAACCTTCATGGTAGAGAATAATGGAGTAGGATCTAGCTTATAATCAACCATGTTAAACCTCACAGGAAAATCAAGAGAATACTTGGATTATGATAAATTTATCATAGAATATAATATAATGATTTAAATACTAAGAAAGTAATGCAACAATCCCATATCTATCATTGAAAATCTATCTAAAAATGTAGTTTTCACTACTGAGATGGATGATTGTGAGCTCCCTGTAATCAACAAGTCATCCACATAGAGAACTAGGATCAACAGAGAATTATACTACTACAAGATGTTGACATTTAGATCTAAGTGGTATCTAGTGAACCCGAATATGAGGAGAAAGGAGTCCATATTGCCATACCATGCCCTAGGGGCCTATTTGAATTTGTAGATATATTTCTTGAGTTTACAGACTAGGGAAGAATCTTCCACAAAGCATTGTGGTTTCTCTATGTATCTCTTATTTGAGGTCACCATCTAGAAAGGCACTCTTGATGTCCATTTGGTGAACATCCCATTGATGTATTGTTGTGATGGCTAAAGTGAGTTTGATAGATGTCACCTTGGCTATAGGAGTAGATTTCTTAGTGTAGTCTATACCAGGCACCTTAGAAAACCCATTTGAAAATAGATGAGATTTGTACTTATCAATAGACCCATCTAAACCATAATTATTTTGATAAAACCATTTTCAATGGACCAATTTTCTTCCTTTGGGAAAAGGGACCAAGTCTTATGATTTATTCTTGAT
Organism: Torreya grandis; assembly: GCA_037957365.1. Classification (NCBI taxonomy): domain Eukaryota; kingdom Viridiplantae; phylum Streptophyta; class Pinopsida; order Cupressales; family Taxaceae; genus Torreya; species Torreya grandis. Next base: position 909,245 of record JARHVA010006378.1, on the reverse strand, counting down.
TAGGCAACTATACTCCTCTTGCATAGGAAAATCCCATTCTCAAATGTCAGATGCCTCATGAAAGGTTTGTTGATTTGAGATAATGTCTAGGTAGGCATGTGAAGCACCTTAAAAATATAAACATGTCTACCTTGTATCTGATGGATATCCAACACATTTTACAGCACTTTTAAGTGTCCATATAGCCCAAGTGGGACCATAATTATATGAGATTGGAGAATCAAGAGGTGAGTCATCATCATTTGAAGTGTGAATGTGAGATGGAGGAGGAGAATCCTCATCACTACTCTTATCACTTGAAGTTGAAGTATATGTAGATTCATCTTGATCATTAGGAGGATTTTTAGGTGGATCCAAGTCACTGCCTAAGGTGGAATCAATGTTGAGTAAGACTTTTGAAGATTTTGGAGTACCGGTAGTGAGTTTAAGTGGGCCCTCTTAAAATTTGACACTCCTTTCAATAAATAAATCATGAGTTTTAGGATGTAAGAGTTTGTTTCTCTTAGTACCCTCTACATACCCACAAAGATATAAGACTAAATCGAAGGGTCTATTGCCTTGAATTTCTTATTGGGAACATGGGATATTTTTAGTGATCTAAACACTCAAAAATTATCCACTATGGGCTTGTGACCATCCAAAGATTCAAAAGGAGTGATTCATTTCAAGGCTTTATGTGGAAAATAATTTTGAATGTAGCACACATAGTTGATTACTTCAGCCCAAAGCTAAGGAGTAAGAGATTTTGATTAAAACATGTAGTTGGCCATTTCCTTAAAAGAATGGTTCTTACATTCAGACACAACATTATGATAAATATTCTATGGAACTATGTGTTGCATCTAAATCCCCTCTGACATGAAAAAATTCTCAACCCATTGGTAACATACTCCCCACCATTGTCAATGCTTAAGATTTTGATGGAACAATCTAACTTCTTCTCCACAAGTACCTTGAAGTCCTTGAAGTGATCAAAGACCTCAAACTTATTATTAATAAAAAACACCTAGGTGTGCCTTGAAAAGTCATCAATGAATGTGATCATGTATCTAGTCTTATTGAATGGGGGTTTTAGAAATGGACCTATGTTACTATGGACAATTTCTAGCTTCTATTCATCTCTCCTTGTTTTACCCTTATCATATTTCTATTATAGATGCTTACCAAGAATGTAGCAATTACATAGGCCATCTAAAAATTTGACTTTAGCAAACTCTAAGATCATGTCATGATGACTAAGTTACCCCAGGTAATGATATTATAAATGGCCTAACCATTCATGCCATAGTTTGCTCACTCCATCCGCATGAGAAAGTAGTGCAACTGAGTGATGATGGGGAAAATTGTGAGAAGTTATACAACCTAGACTAATGATTGGCCTTCCCATAATCCACTATGGTGTCACTATTATATCTCTTTGATAAGTACTAAATTAGATATGAACTCAACTTGCTTCCCAACATCTATGTGAGTGATTTGGTCCACTAACAAAAGATCTGTGGATAGTGAAAGAACACACAAAACATCATTAAAGGTCATGTCACTTACTTCAACCAATAATTTACCACTAACTTCTATCAAAGTGTCATCACCCATGAGAATGGAAGTCATAGAATATGGATCTATTTCTGAAAATAGATCCTCTGAGGAGGCCATGTGATAAGAAGCACCCAAGTCCATAACCCAAATCAAAGGCTGGGAAGCTACTAAAACAAGTGCCTTACCCTTAGTTTTACCCCTTTTGTTATATTTACCCTTTATATAATATTGTGTATACATGTTATGATTTGATGATTCAAGAACATTGATGTTATTCTTTTCAAACATCTTAGTCGAGCTGTCAATCTTCTTTTTCATGCACTGAGATTCATCATGGCCAAGTTTATTAAAAAATTTGCATTTGATTTTCTCCTTTTTATGTTTACCACTTGAGGAGGAATATTTTGACAATACATTAGGATTATAATCTAATTTTTGATTGTTCTTATGCTCATTATCTGATTTAGACTATTTCTTCTCTTGTTTGCCACTACTAAAAGGCTTGTTCTTGTCTTGATTAACAATCAAGGCATGTGATTTTGAATAATTAAGTGGACCCATTTAAACCAACTTATTATGCTCCTAAGTCACATTGACAATAAAATCATCAAATTATGTAATTTTCCAAGTGGATCCAATTACAAATTTAGTAACATGAAATGTAGAGACAAAAACTAAATAGTCATGACCCAATTTTACAAGCATAGATAAAATCAAATGATCATTTATTTTTTTAATGCCATATTATTTCAACTATAGTCCCAGTGATTTAAACTTTGTAAATAAGTATTGTATGGTGTCATAGTCACTTGGGTTCATTGTGATGAGCTCATTCTCTAGCTCATGACCCCTCATGATGTCTTACATTCTAAAAAGCTTGTCTAGGATGGTCCAGACTTTGTTGGGAGTTTTTGTATATTCGACATGAAATAAGAGGTTGGGAAACATTTATAGGCATAACAAATCATAGGCCTCATCAAATTTATTATAAAACTTAATCTTTTTTTTCATCTATATATGGCCCAGTTTCCTCACCCATAATGATCTGATAGAGTCCTTTACTTCTCAAGGCAAGTTGCATTTCAAACTTCCATTTGAGATAGTTAAATGGTGTGAGTGGTTTAATGTATAGATCCATTAGTGTATATTAGATGGAGATAATTTATATAATTTAAATGAAATCAAAGAATAGATTACATAGTACAAGTACCCCATTGAACTATCGATAAGACCCCCCCTTAAGTTATAAAAAATAGGCTCAATATTAGACATTGAACATTGTTAAGAATGCATCTATGAGTAATTAGTGTGAGATAGTATGAGAGGGACATCAAGAAAAATTGATAATTCATCCAAGAAGAAAGGTATACAAGGTTTCAAGTGAGTTTTAACCCACTACACCATGGAAAAAATGGATGCTATAAAGGTCCTAAAATATTATCACCAATGCATAGAGTTTGAAAAAATATGTAGTTTAAAAAAGAAAACACCCAAAATGGAACTATGGATTGAAATTTATGACACTTACAAGTTCTTACTTCTACACATTCCTAGACCCTTTCATCCAAAAATATAAAAATGACAAAAATTTAAATCTATTTCTTTGTTACCTTTCACCTTAAGCCTAAAAGCTTCTGGAATGTCATAATGGAAATGAGCATCGAGCTTGTGGGGAGGAGTACTTACTCATTCAAGATTATAGACAACTGCTACTCAAGTTTTTAAGCAACTTTAACTTGAGAACTCAGAGAAGTATGTCTCCTTATAAACACTGAATAAGTCTAGAAATTGAGCTTTTGAACAACTTTAACTTTAATCTTTCAAAAAATTATAACTTCAAGCTTTCAAACAATTACAACTTTAGGATTTCAAGCAACTACAACTTTAGGCTTTCAAAAAATTGCAAATTTGAGCCTTCAAACAACTACAACTCTAGAAATTAGAGAAGTCTCCTTAGAAACACTGAACAAGTCTAGTAGTTAGGGTTTTGAGTAATTTCTCCTTTAGGCTTTTAAACAACTACAACTTGGGAACTTAGAGGAGTAAGACTCCTTAAAAAACCCAAATCAATCTCATAAGAGTAATCTAGGGATTTAAGACTAATTTATTTAAAAATTAATCACCATTAGCAAAATTAAGTAAATAGTCACCGTTTGAAAACCCAAGTTGGTCTACGGTAGTGTAAACTAGGTTTTCAGACCTGCTTTACTTAACTTCATAGATTTACAAGTAAATCAACTCCATAAGTCTGCTGACTTCTTCAAGCAAGTTTTTGGGTTTCAAAAGTGTAATTACTGACTACCAATTTCTTCCAAGTTGTTGGGATTATTAAGTTTGATTGCTTAAGTCACCATATTTATGGGTTTTGCAAGTTCTTCTACTTGTTTATATAGACGTCTATCAATAAGAAAAAAAGCTTAATTTTTGGAAATTACATAAACTTTCTCAAAAACACAAGAGAGACCCATTTTATATCTCAAAAAACCACAAATAATATGTAGGTGGATTTTCATCAATGGCCTTTTGACATGATTTTTGAGGTAGTTTACAAAAAATGTCTCAAAGGTCAAAAAATGTGGCTATACAGAAGAAAAAATAGCAATGGAAAATGTAGGAGGTTCATGCTAAGGAGACAAATGCATGAGGCTATCAGGATTGCTCTTATATGATGTTATATTTAGACAAGATCTTTGAATAGCGGTCACGTAACGAATGTTGAATTCTTGTATAGGTAGAATGAGAGCTCGAAAAACAAGAAAATTTGATGAAAGGAAAATGTTTGATTTAGCCGCTTTAGAAAAAAAAAAACATATAGGGTAATATTAGGTCACCAATAAGGTAAAATCGTAACTCATAATTACAACCCATTAAAGGTAAATGACACATAATGACTTAATTAAATAACCTATGTAAGCTGAAAAGACTATGTAGGCAAAACCCAATGGGAAAAAACACTACACTAATAGGGTGTTATTGTTATTTGATGTATGTAGGGGAGGGAGGGTGGAGTTAATTATTTTGGGGGGGATGGATATCATAATTTGGGATGCTTGCCTCCTCAAAACTTAGTATTATTTTTATTTTTCTAGGGATTGTGTTGCCACTTTTTTTCTTTTATTTTTCCTATTATACATTTTTCTTTATTTAATTTATCCTTCTCTACTATTTATTTTTATGCTATTTCATTTTCAATCCTTTAATTTTCTCATTTTTTTTCCATTTTTTTCCAATATTTCCTCATGTTCCTTTTTATTTTTGCCTCTAGTGCGTCCTTAAAATTTTGTTTTTATGAGGCTTATTATTTTTCCTTTTTTCCATATTTCATTTTTTTATTTATTCTTCACTTCTTATTCTTCATTTTATTTATTTTATATTTCTATTTACTTTTTTTCATGTTCTTATTTCCATCATTTCTATTTTATTTTCCACATTTATTTTGCTTGTAGTCTTTGTAATTTTGTGAGTGGCAGGAGTGAATCCTATTGTGTTTTGGCCAATGTTATGGTCATGGATGTCTCTAATGTTCATATTATTTCAATTTATTTTTCTTTTCCATTTTCTTGTTCCTCTTTACTCATTGTATCTTCTATTGTTGTCAAAGCCTCCATAGTTTCTATTAACACCCCGATTCTCATTACTTTTCTTTAGTGTCTAACACATTAGTGGATGTTTATCAATAATTGTATCTATTTTAAAAACATTGAAGTGTACTCTTTTGAATTTTTGTTTCTCTATTTTATTGCAATTCATTACAAATGGTTTTTCTTTAAGGTGTGTGTGTTTTATTTTTGTTTCTTTATCTAATGGGTAAAATTGAATATCTTGAATCTGATATGTGGAAAGTAATTGTACTATTTCTTATGATTGAACCTCAAATTTGAAAGGTATAGTATGGATAATTAGGATTGAAATATTTAGTTCAGGTCTATCAAGTTATTATGGAGACTCCTTTTCTTATTTTACATGGATGTTGCCTTGTGGTTTTTTGCATGTATCTACTAGAAGTTACTCTATTTTAACATTAATTTTTTGGGGAATAATCTTCCAAAAGACCTTTGGGAATGTTTTGATGATGGTTATGGCATTACCGACATGTTCATCTAAGACTTCCTATGCAAGTGGAGGGATGATGTCAGAATGAAACTTAAAGGGATGCATGCAAATGAAATAAGTGTTTATTGTAAAGAATAAATCATTGGAATGTTTTTTTCATAGAAATATGGGATATGGAAATGAATGTTTCCCCTAAACTATGTATCCATATTAACAAGGTTAAATTTGGTTTTTTTGCTAATGTAATACATATGTATCCTAATTTTGTATCCTTTCAGATTATCTAGATCCCATTTAAATTTACCCTCTACCTTAGGGGGTGTATGCATATAACAGAACACTAATAATATGATTATGGATCCATAAAAAGAACCATGCTTACTTATTTTAATATTATCAACATTGGTGTTAAACTAATCTAAAAAACATTAACAAAATTTAAACTTGTTCTTTAAAAAAATCATATCAAATGAAACTATCATACTTTGAACTTATGGCTTCCTTGCTATTAGACAAATAGACCTTCCATAAAACTAATTTGATTGTTTACCAAAGTAACAAGTTTTGTTTGTAACTATTGTGATGCTTTTTTATGTAAGGAACTAGGTGGTACCATTCCTTTTGGTAAACCTATTCGTATCATATTTATTGATGTTGTGTCCCATAAATAGTCAAACTCATCATTTATTGATTATCTTCCTTATTAATGTGATGTATTTTCTCCAAGGACATAATTTTGTTGTGAAGGGAGCTTAATAATATTTTTATGGTGTGATCAAAGAGGTATAAATTTGGAAACTTAGCCCATGTGTTTAATTTCATTTGCAAAATTAAGCTTACCTTGGTGGTCCATTACAATGTGTAGATTTATATGAACTAATGAATAAGTTCATTTAAATCCACCTCTATATTTTTATGATTTATCTCTATAATGTTCACATGGATGTATTTGAAGCTATCCTCCAAGTGCCATAATTTATATGGAAAGGACTAAAAGGATGCTTAGGGATATACCATCAAATCTTTGAGTGGAACATGGTTAAATTTAAGAATCAAGATCATCCTGTAATCGATTTTATGTGGATTTTCCATTTTTTATTATTTATTTATTTTATAGTTGAAATTTTTATGTCATGGAATGATTTTCGTATAGATTTAGTGCTTGAAAATTTGATCTAATTTAGATAAAGTGATTATCATTATTTATAGAGTTTATGTTCTAATACCCTTCCTTTCTTTTCATATATGTGGGTGTTATTTATAATCTTTCAAAATATTATATGAGTCATGCATGTGATGGTATATTAATCTATCATGTAATTTTTAGTGTGTTAACTCCTACTTTTTTATTTAATGTATTTGATATTTTTCAATTCTTAAATATTTCTTTGGATAGTTTTAACTCTTCAATAATTTTCATTTAATTTTTTCCTTCTCCATTACACTTATCAATATATTCATCAATTATTATACTTATATTTATTTAGTTATTTTTAGCATGGTCAACTGACTTGATACTTAGATGTATTGCATAAGATGTCTCATAATCCTCATTAGACTCACCCAATGTGATGTTTAGGACCAATGATATGATTTATGAAGTTTCCTTTCATCTATCTAATATTTAGGAATTTATAACATGGTCAACAACTAGATAATTAGACATCTAGTGAAAGGTATGGCAAACATCTCACTTGAATTTCCTAGTTCAATTTATAGGGCCCATGTTACCCCTCATGACTAATTTATATTTTATCATTCCTCAAGTTGTTTTCCATTTCTTAAATTGGGGTTTTTTTTTGTTTATTTATTTTCCCAAGCCATCATTTACTAATATTCAACTTGGGATTTTCATATTTTTTAATATATCTATAGATTAATATGTTTTCCATTGTATTGTGTAGTGTTTTGTGGAATGATATAGTTCTAGGTAGGCTCCATTAACAAACCCATATTTATCAACTCATGATAATATTTTAATTTTTACCATGCTAGTCGGTATTATTTTTATCACTATGTAAGGTTCTACCCATATGATTTTCAATTTTCTTAGTTTCATATATTTACTATCGTACAATAATATATAATCTCCATCATGGAATTTTTCTTTTTTAAAATTTATGACATGCTAGGATTTTTGGTGTCTATCCTCCTATGTCTGATTATACAAGTTTATAAATAGTCTCTCATTAAATTTTTATAGTTATATAAATGGTTCATGAATGAACTAATCCTCATTAATTATGAATGGTGCAACTTGTCTTAAACATGGCACAATGAATTTCATTTACTTCTAACCCATTAACTAATTATAATGGGTAGTAATTTGTTAGTCATTTATATGTTGTTTAGTATGTGTAGAGTACCACAGGTATTTTCATGTCCCAATCCATGACATAAAATTACATTTATTAATTAATAATTTATCAATAAATCTATTAAAATATTATATTGTTTAATTTGATTATAGATGGTAAGATGTAATATTATTATTGTTAATCAAGAATTGTTTTAATAATTAGGAAATGGTTGATTTCATGAAATGTTTTCTTTGAACACTAATGATACTGAATGGGAATTCAAACCATGTAATGGTATTTTCATATATGAAATTTGTCATGCCCTTTGTTGTGTCATATTTCTTTGTCATGACTTTAACCCATCTCATTAATTTCTTTTTTGTTATGATAATAAACCTAGTTTGAGATTTCTTAGTCATGGATTTAGCTATGCAATAAATCAATGACCCATTTCTCAAAAGGTGATAAATAAATAAATGGTCTCAATGGTATTTCATATCTAGAAATCATATTTACCACTCTATGAAAAATGTTAGACTGAAATGAATAACAATGAGAATATTTGAATATGGTAGGAAACCATAATTTGTCTAGTAATACTTTCATCATAGTTTATTCTCCGCCATTATTACCCCCAACATTTACTTAATGGGATTCCTTGAGTATGTTATTCCATTCATGTTGCAATACCACTCATCTTAGTATTTCATCATTCCCCCTTTTATATAATTCACCATCAATAAAAGTGAAGGAAAGACTTAAATTATCAACCTTTTCATACCCATTTTTTGAATATTCTTCTAGGAATGCTACTATTTTAAAAAATTGCGATATGGTTTCCATGTAGTTAGGAACATTTTTGGCTCTAAATATATGGGCACCTAGGAATTCATCATCCATCTCTCCATTCTATATTCATGATTAATAGTATATGACATCATTAAGTTTCCTTCGTTTAATAGTAATATTGAAATCAAACTCTTTATATAACATCAAACATCTACATATTGGGCCTTGAAGTATTGGTCTTCTTAAAATATATCTTAGTGAGTTATGATCAATGTAAAATATGAATGTAGTTGAAAGTAGATAGTGTATAAAATATTTAAGTGCAAACATCATTTCCAATTATTCTCTTGTTATATTAGAGTATTTTTATTCTTCCTTAATCAACTCATAGCTTATCAAAGATATGAGATATTCTGTATTTCCATGTGGTTTTGATAATACCACCCTTATCACTACCAATGAATCATAAATATATACATGAAATGGAACCTTCCATTTTATAAATATTAATATGGGTGTGTTTAGTATATTTATTTTAAATGTCTTGAATGTATCTTGATACTCTTTAGGCCAATCAATTAATTTATTAATTTTCTTCAATACTTCCTTTATAATTACACTGATCAAGACAAAACTTGTAAATTTTTGATTCTACCTTGTGTAGCCTAACAATGTGCAGACCTATTTTTATGTTTGGAGTAATGGAAAATTAAAAATTATAGTCATTTTTAAGGGATCAATAATTACTCCTTTCTTACTAATAATGTGACCCCATAATGTCCCAAACAATGTAAATAATATGCATTTATATCGATTCAACACAATCTATAACATGTTTCATATTTAAACATTAGTATTCGTGCTTGGATATGATATTTTAACAATCCATAAATAATATGACCATTTAAATATACTTCCATAAAACCATGTATAAAATATTTAAAAGCATTGATCATGATTGAACTAAAAATAACTATGTTGTTTATAAGTCAAAATGGCAATGATATGTACAAGGATAAACCCCATTTTGTAGAGAATTGTTTTTAGTTGGTCATTATTATGAATTTGATCCTAGATATATCCATTGAATCAATATATGAAAGAATATGCCTCTCTCCACTTGATATTTTCAAAAATTTATGTGAATGGTGTGGGAAAGGGATCATGGATAACATCTTTATTTAACTCCCTAAAATCAAAACATATTCTTATTTCATCAGTATTTTAATTTTACACTACCATCAAAATAATTTAGTCCACATCATATACTAGTTATATGATGCATGTGGGTAACATTTTATCAATTTTAATCTTGACTTTGATCTTCATGTTATGGTTTAATCGATAGGGTCACTTCTTGATAGGTTTGACATATAATTTTAAATGTATTTTCATGGTTCCTATCATATGATTAATGTTGTATATTTCATTAAAATTATTTAGAAAGACATCTTTATTTTATTTAACAATTCTACCATATTTAAAATTTTAGATTCTTCATATTAATCCCCAACTCTAACTAATTTGGAATCTAATTCATGGGATATATTTTCTTCGTATATTTTCAATGGCTGATAAAAACATTGTGTCTTAGCTTCATAAGTTTCAATCCATTATATTTCCCCTTCTTGGATAGTATAATTGGCATTTATTGGATTTATATCTTTTTCTTTAAGTTCACATGTCTTTGTTTTATAGGATAGTTTTAGAATATTTTGATATGCTTTATATAGAAATTGAACAAATTTTTTATTTTCAATTTCTTATGTTATTGGATACTTCCTCATATATATTCTATCTAGAAACTCTATGGATTATCTATTCTCTCTTTTATTTATTGTTTGATGTTTTCCAAATTGAGCTACGATGTCTTCATAAAATGATATTATAAAATGTTGGATTTTTAACAAAACATGACATATTATGGTATATGAATCTCAAACGTTAAATGTGTAAAAAAATCATTGAGGATATGATCCCATCTCTTGGTCTTTCCTCATGTTGTTGGTGCATATACCATTCCCATTATATATTCCCCAAGGTCTAGTTTAAATATTGTTCTAAGATTTTTAGGTTAGTTTATCCAATCTGTCTCTAATATGTCTCACATCTATTGATATGTTAATGTAGACTTCCTTTTCCTATGTATTCAGTTAGAGTCTTAATCTTACCTTATTCTTAGATGTACTACACATCAATGAGAATGATAAGGGTGTTTCAATTACTAATATATATAATGACATTTATGACTAATGTATCATATAAGACTTTCATTCATAATTTTTCATTGAGGAATAATTTTTCCATTTGTGCTTTATATTTTGACATCCCTAGTTTTCAATAATTTAGGTATGTTAATATATGATGCTCCCTTTCCTAGCTTAAATTATCTTTTTGTTTGATTATGTAGGGTCTCTATTATGTTTTTATTTGTCATTTCTATCTAATATAGTATTACCTTATTTTCTATGGCATCTTTAGGTATTGTCAGTATGTATTGTAGTGTTTATTTTCCAATTCTTAAAATGTATTTTTTTATTCTTATTGTCTTTCCCTTATTTTTTACTAGTGATATAATTTTCTTGTTTTGTGATATATTAGGTATTTATTAATTTTATGGCAATGTCCCTTCATGTTTAGATATTACCCTATTTTTTTATATGCTTAGTTTTTGCACTATGTATTATACAACTTATGGCATAATTGACTTGTTATGTGGTATGGTTAATGCTTGATGCGATAAAGTTTTTATAGTTGTAAATATGTAATATTTGTTTTTTATGTTTTTTATATGTTATTTAAAATTATGAATGATTCATTGTTTTGTTGTATTATGTATTACATCCTCATCATAGTCCCATGTAATTATGGTATTGTAAAATGTTTCTTATTCATCTTTTATTATTGAATTATATTTACAATTGATTTCATATTCATCAATGGAATAATATTTTTCCTCATTTGATTCTTCCCTTTGAGTTGTGGTTGATGTTTTTTTTTGGTCAATTATTCTTAAGTAACAACATTTACAAACTCTTATTTTTGGTGTCCCATATAATAATGA
>JARHVA010006378.1:867500-892500 GCA_037957365.1 Torreya grandis | reverse complement strand
ATATACATATATATATGTACCCTTTAATTTGTTGCATAAAATTAGCCATGCCTCTTTATTATAAAATATTCCACAAATCTTAATTTTATTTCATGATATTTGGCATAACTAGTTTAGTCATATGAAGCTATTCTCCCATTTCTACATTAGATCAATTCATTTTTTTTATATAATCATACTCTAGCTCTTTATTACTAATCTTGTTCTTGAGATCCTTGGGGATTTGGCATGTGCTAATACTATAATTATGTAAAGTGGTGTTTGAGCCCAATATGCCCTTCACATGTGTAAAGTGTTTCCATATCATGATTACCATATATAGAAACATGATTTAGCATTTAATTTCAAGATGATTTATAGTGATTTTATGCATGGATCCAAAATAATTGTCTTGTGAGGTAGGATTCTAATTCAATCCTTTGATGGATTGTTATGGGTAGTCATCCTTGTTGATCTATGTATTTATCCTACAAGAGTTCACCCCTTAATTTACAAAAAATCATAATTTTTGTTCCCTTCCCTATACATATGTTGAATAACAATTTCTTGAAAGGATTTAAATAAAATAAATGATTCTTATATAATTTTCTTGAAACTCCATACAATTATATTTTTTAGGATAGACTGTTGATGCTATTTAAAGAGTATCTTTCCACTATAATTGTTTTAGTCCCTAATTATTTAGGCCATATTAAAACCCATATATAAACTAGAGCTTCTTATTAATGATTTGTTTGCACACCAATCTCTCCTGTAAACATAATAATAAGAAATCATTTTACATCCCCCAATATTTCTCCTCCCTTTGAAGTCCTAGGGCTTCACTTGGAAGGCCTATCAAATTTAAGTTTCACCCAACCAATATTTGGGGTTTTGTACTTAGTATTACTTCTATCATATGTTCTTAGATCATTAACAATTTCATTTTGATCCTCTATCTACCAATTGATTATTATCCTTGTCTATTCCTCTATTATTCTAATAGGATTAGATGGAGGTTTAACTCTTAAATTTTTGTTAATTATCTATAAGATATTATAACCCACATTTTCTCTTGGGATATTACTATCTATAAACACTCTATTGTTCTTTTCCCTCCATATACCCTAGATAACATGAGTCACGGCTACATTTAAAAGAGAACTCACTTTATTATTAACAAAGGTAGGGAAGGTACATGTCCACCATAGGTCTAGCATAAAAGGAAGTTTCACCCAACTGATTTGGAATTTCTTTAAAATCATGCTCCATATTTTATGTGTAAAAGATAAAAATAACAAATAGATGATTCCTAGTTTCATTCTCTTACTCACAAAGCAAACATCTATTTATAATAAACATACCCATTTTTCTAAGGTTTTCTATGGTTAAAAATTTTATTTTCAAAGCCAACCAAAGGAACATATTAATATTTAAAATAAGGGTTTTAATCCATAATTTATAACAAGGAGCATTCTCTCTAGGAATAGAAGAGATTAAGTTGTAACTAGACTTCAAACTATAATTTCCATCAAAGGAATTTATCCAAATCAATTCACCATCTGGAACTAAATTAAGGATAAGGAGGATTTGAAGGGTGTTGTTAAGGTTTTATAGAGTAACCTGATCCTCCCCTTGGAGAGTGGCACTATAGATCTACTTATTATGTATGCCTTCCTGAGTGGATCTGATGTAGTTGTGTACCACATGTCCCTAAGAGAGTTAGATGATAGGCACATTTTAATTCCATGGTTCTAAATAGATAAGAGGTTGCTCAAATAACCAAGAATCCTCCTAGAATTTTACCTATTCTCCATTAGTGACTTCCTATTTACATCTATTTATAATATTATGTTTGGTAGTTATAAGAAAATTCCAAAAGTTGGAACCTCTCAAAAATTGGTCTTCTTCCAAAAATTATAAATATTCTCTTGAATTTAGATATTTAGCATGGAGAACTCTATCTTAACGAGTTGAAGAAATAATGAATCTCTAGGCCATTTTAGTGACTAGAGCCTTGTTCATCCATCCAAGCTTAATTATTCATAAACCAACATTAATTTTTGAAGTACACACCCTTTCCCACATCATAAAAAGGAGTCTACTTTTGTCTTCCAATCCATCCTAGATGAATCTTCTCTAAATATTATCAAGTTTCTTCACTATAATATTAGGAATATTGAATAAGGAAATCAAATATACTAGTAAAAATTTTAAGGTAATCTTTATGAGATGTAACTTACATATCTAGGATAAAAAAGATCTTTTCCATCTAGCTAGTTTCTTCTGACATCTCCCCAATAAAGGGTTCTATGCTGAGGAAGGTAAATTATAAGAATATAGAGGCATACCTAGATAATTGGCTACTAACTACTTAATTTGACACCCTTGAAAGGAAATTATCTTATTCTATCTTAATTCAAGTATGATGAAGAATATAACAATAATTTTTCCACGTTAAAGAGTTACCTCATGTAAATTTGCAAGGTTTTAGGCCCCTTATTTATTTGGAATTAGAATAATGAAAGAGTTATTAAAAACTTTTAGAAACTATCAAGAAGAGTTGAATTCACTCAATATTGATGTTAGATCTTATTTCAAGATATCACTAAAAAAAAATGAAAATTACATTCTCAACATTCAGTTTTTTTCTCTATTAGGGTTTCCTCCATATGCTCCATAGAGTCAACCCTTGATTTTCTATCATTCTAACTTGTTATATATCATGTCCCTTGTTAGGTTGTCTATGGGACTTGAATTTATTGCTTTTTAGGGTTTCTTACCTTTGGGTGAGGCCAACCTATTTAATGACTTCTCTTTATTCTCTCTCAACTATTTTAGCTATAGAGAACAATAGCATAATTCCAAGAAATGGCCCCCCATAGTGCTTAAGGAGGTTTATCTTGAAGGTCTACCATGAGGTAACTCTTTAGAGCCTGATGTTATTTTACCCATTCCATAATTTAACTCCTCTTGTCAATGGCATGAATAGTTCTATTTGATAGGATATTTTGAGGGTTGAATTCCATCTTAAAGTATGCTTAGGTCTTAGGTTTAAGCCCACTAGGCATCTCATGGCATAAAGCTTTAGAGTGTCTAGAATATGATCAAAAGTATTTTTCTTCAATTTTACAGACCCTTCCCATATAAGAGGAATCTTCCATAAGTTAGCCACATAGTATGTTAGGAACTCATTCATGGTAATCTCCCCATAGACATGAGACTTTATTGTCTCAAAGCACACTGCTCTCAAGGTCCCAATTTGGGTACATTTGTAGGTCTTCCATTCCCCTATTGGCATTTTATTCACTAGATAGATTCCTCTATAGCTCAAGTTGTTTTACATAAGCAAAATAGGTTTTACTTTACTATACTATAGAACTGGGTTTGTTTAGAAGTAGACCTCTCTTGGGACCTCAAAGATTTTGTGGAAATATATGTTGGTGATGTGAGACACTCCTAACAAGCCCTGTATATCAACTTGCCCAACACCTATTTTCAATGCCAAGCTACTTATCATAAAATTTGGGATTGTTCCCTTTAGTTATCCTATAACAATGTGCCTAACTACTCATACTTTCCTCCTAAGTCTTCTTTATAAGCTAGGAAAAATCTATCTAAGGATGTGTGGACCATAATAAGAAAGACCAAGCACACTAAAGCCATGATCTGAAGTGTAGGAAATCCTAAATGAGCCAAGACGTCAATAAGCAATGGCCCATAGGAATAGGTTCCTACTGAGAAAGAGTCTTCTCAAGCTAAAGCCTTGAAAGTAATAGAAAAATATAGGGTCTTCTAATACCCCTTTTGATGCCAATGTTTTATCTGAAAATTTCAATCAATGCTCTTTTACCCATTTTTTTTGGTCCTTTAGACTCACATCCAGCTATTCTTCCACTTTTAGCTTAGGGGGATGCACCCAAACACTCGCAAAACCCTCTTAGGAGGTGTGAAGAGTTAGAGGAAGGAGAGTATTAGGTTGATCCTACTATGAGGAAATAGTTTGATGAATTTTTAAATGCCAATAATGAGCATTTTTTCTAGAACCATTATGATGCCTTAGAAGGCCTAGAATCCAAGGATAATTCTCTTGACATGCATCATATATTAATAGTTTTTCATATAATGTTTAGGATCTTATAGACCCAAAATCCAAGTTTTTGTATGTGATTTCAAAAGGAAGATTCCCAAGATGGATATTCTTAGGATGCAAAAAGTGAAAGTGACATATGTTTTATTAACAGTGGTTAATAACTTTATATGGAATGATAGTATTATGTTGCATAGTATTCATAAAGGAGTACGTGGAGTTATGATCATGTTTATTTTTCCAAGGTGGTGGTCACACTTAGCGAAATATAACATGGACCCCTTCAACAAGTTAGTTTAAATCCTTTTCAACAATGAAAGCCATTCCTTTGGGTTTATTAATATTTATGCCTCAAATGACATCATTGAGCTTACACATTTATGGTGATAGATTGTGTATGATCTCCACTATGCTCATTGGGTCATATGTGGTGATTTTAATATGGTGGCATCTCTTGAAGACAAACTAGGCCACCTATAATGCATTGGGTAGTTGATGAAAGGGAGGCATGGTATTATATGTGCACTAAATAGGGATTTTATGACCCTAATTTAATCTACCATCTTGAAAACAGAGTATGGTACACTTGGATCAATCTCATGAAGGGTCCCACTTAGATTATAAAGTGCATAAATAGAGAAATGATGTCCATCCAAGCATATTTTTAATTTGATAATGGTTTATCTCCTCTAGTGTAGGTGATACTAGATTTTGGGATTTTTGATCACTCCCCCATTTGGTTTTGAGTGACATGGCAATTCATGAAGTCAAAGGTCAAGAAAATGAATTTTTTTTTAATACCTTCCTGCTCAATGATGGGTACACTATGGCATAGTTTTAAATCTAGATATTTATTCATCGCAAGATTTTGGTTGGATTCTTTAGTGAGATAATGCTATTAGAAGGATGTTTTACTTTCTAAGAATATATGGCTACCAAATTGATAAAATCTGAATACACTCTTCATCCACTACTTCCTTAGAGCTTAGCCATGTGGCTTTAGCAATAGAAATAAATACCTTCAATGAGAAATTTTAGGTTAATGTCTCTTATTTGTGGCATCATATCTTGATAGCATATAATTACAATGCTTAGGAAGCTCAAATAAAAACCAAACTCCACTAACTTAATATAGGGGATAAAGCTTCCAAAGAATTATTTCAAATGCTTTAAGCCAAAAACTCAAAGAATTAAATCTAAGATATCTATGATGCTGTAAAGATATCATTAAAGACACCATAAATTGTTCAAGATTTTGTCCTTTATTATTAACAAGTGTTAAGAGCTTAAGCATCCTGTATAGAGTTTGAAATTTCCCCTCATTAGTACCTCATAGTGGTGCCTTCCAAACTCACTCCCACTTAGTGGGTGGATTGTGATATGATCCTCAATTTGGATGATTTACATGAGGTAGTGGCTGATATGGAAAATGATAAATATCTATGCATTGATTGTTTCCATTGTGAATTCTATAAAACCCCATGTTATCTTGTGGGTGATGACTTACACCATGTTCATCAATAGGCCTTTCACACACATATCTAGGAAAGAATATACATAAAAGAAACATTAAATTCATACCTAACAAAGGGTATCCTAAATTAATCTATAATTAGTAGCTAATCAACCTCTTGAATGTTTCTTAAAATATCATTACCAAAGCTCTAGCCCTCTAGTTGCATAATTATTTGCAACACATAATTCACCCTAAGAAAATAGGATTCATTATAAGTAGATATATATTAAAAAATATCATTATGGTTTGGGAAGGAATGGACTAGGATAGAAGATCTAAGAAATACGTTATGTTCACAAAAATTGACTCTCAAAAAGCTTATGACCATATTCAGTGGCCTCTCATCTTAGCCATTCTTAAAGCCCTAAGATTTGGGCCTAATTTCATCCAAACCATCTAGATGATTTTTTTAGATTCCTTAACCATCCTCTCCATTAATGGAGTCACTTCCAAGAAATTTGGTTTGTTATAATCTATTCACCAAGGATGCTCTTTGGCACCCACCTAATATGTACTTAAAACTGAGAGTTTTGGATATCTTCTTAGCAATGTTGAAGCTAAGGGCCTTATTAAAGGAATATATCTCCCTCTAGATAAATAAAACCATCAATAGGATATGTAAATAATAAATGGCCACATTGTTGGTGATTATTTCCTCACTTTTATTAAAGATGAGGACAATGTGGATAATGCATTACAGTGTCTCAACACCTTTTGCCTTGCCTCTAGTTTAAGCTTCTAATTGAAAAAAATCATTGCTATAGGAAATCATACCTCCCCCTACCAATGTGGGCTATAAAATATGGATGGGACTATATCCAACATGATGAAATATTCAAGTTTCTGGGCATCCCTTTTAATTATGATGATTTGGTAGAATAATAAATAAACTAGAATATTGGGTGACTAAGCCATTATCGTTAGTAGGTATATTATAAATTGCCTAAAAAGTGCTTGAGACCAGTAATGTTTACTACTCTTCATGATAGGTGACTTCAAATAATTCATACTAGAAACTTGAAAAAATTCTTAGGGATTTTATTTGGGCCAATTCTTCTTATTACCATGGATTTCACATGGTTGCCAAGGAATATTGTTGCCTCACGCAGGATGCTGGAGTTATGGGGCCTATTGACATGGTTTGTTAGGGAATTGCCTTATGTGCTAAATGGATTGTGTGGGCCATTAATGGTAAGGAAGCTTAGAAGTGTTATTTAAACACTGCATCTCTTTGGGCTTGCCTAAAGGCAAGAAAGATTGAAAAGGGCTTAGCTTCTCCAATTTTCTCATCATTAAATCCCCCATTGAAATTTTAGGGTCCTTTGTGGTGAAAAGTATTTGAAAAGCATGGGAAAGGATCAAACCATGGATTCTTTGGAATGACTCAAGGTTTTGAGATGGGTTGTCTATTAACTCATACTCATTATGGTGGTTACCTATTATCAATTTAAATAAAGTCCCTTTAGCTGAGGTTCCTTAGATCAATGCTCTTAAGGTGTTTTGTAGACATATTCATACTATCCAAGATATCTTTTTATGTAGACTCATTCTTTAAAATCCTAGGAAGAGGTGAAAACCAAATTTTGGTTAGCCAATGCTAATAGATAATCTTACCAAGAAATCCTTTACATTATTTCACCTTTAATGCTTCACAAAATTTATGTTGACTTCATTCATCCTTGGTAGAGGGACTAGAATTGGTATGTTGAAACTCTATTTCATAATTACACCCCCAGCTTGGATATGGGTGGGTTACTCCCCACATGCATATGGTGGACAAGATTAACTCCTAATATGGTATACAATCCTCTACTTATATGTGGTGTTTCAATTTTCACACTATCTAAGAGGCTTGCTTGGAGACTAAGCTAATTCATTTCACTTTGTGTATCTTATATTAGGGCCTATCTATAGGTATAATGCTTGTGAACTTAGGAATTTCCCTTCCCACATGCCCTTCATATGACCATTTATAAATGCTCCCTCATCATTTTTAGTATTGATCCAAAGATCAAAGGGTTTGGACATGAATTAATGAACTCTTCAAGCCCTTTTACCTAGTTTTTTTCTTTGGTAGCATATCACTTTTGTAGATAAACTCACCTTGCCTTTTAAATATACCCAAGTCTGGCATATTTTTAGATTGGAGATTCTATTTTGATAATGGAAAGAAAGAAATAATGCATTATTTAACAATGCTTCTTCATATTGTAATTTTTTTACTATGAGTAATTCGATTATTTCCAATGTTCTTTTTCAAATACAAGTGCAAGTGAATAAATTTACCATTAAGATTTGTCATCTCAAGGACCTTCTCACTCATTAGTGATATGCTACTTGTGATATGGCTTACTTTCCTCTGTATCCACCTAGGGATAACAAACAAGATGATAGAATTGCCATTCTACCTTGAGGTAGACACTGTTATAGTTGATCTCATTGTCACTCTCATAATGGCACCTCTTATTAGTGCATGACCCCTCTTGGGTAGAAGTAAAGGTGGGAACCCCCAACTCCTTCCCCTACTAAGCAAGATGGTTAGGATGCACGTCCTCCTCCTCTACATCTAGATGCTTGGGGGTGCCACCTAGAGGTCGATCAAATAGGTTGGACAAGTTCCCTCATCTCTCTTAGGCCATTTCTCTTACCTAGCCACACAAAAATGATAAGGACACCACTTAGGCTTCTATTTTGGATCCAATTATAGATGTTCATGACTTGAAAATCTCAGGTGGGGACTTGATGATATGGACCCTTTTCCTTCCAACCTTTTTTTAGAAACTTAATGTTCTCTCTTATGATGTTTTAATGACTTATTCGTAGAAGGGCCTAGTGTTTTTTTTTTGCTTTATTATTTCTTGTTACTAAGCTTGGCCTAGTTTGACATTGAGGCATGATTTCATACCACCTTTTTTTTGTGAATTATTTATATATTATATATTTTGTTAATATATAGATATATTTCATCAAAAATATATATCACAGAACAAATAAAAAAATGTATATGAAACCCATTTGGTTATAGGTCATTTCCTTATTCAATAGGAGAATAACTATGTTAACTTATTCAACTAATGTTTAGGCCATAATATTTGTATTTTCCTCCCATGAAACCAACATTGGGATTATATGAAGAATCTCATATTCCGATCCTATATTATCTCTAGATTCTTTTAAAAATTAAGACACTCTTCCTTGGTGACATCCATTTCTAAACATAAATCCCCATTATTCCTCTAGAGTTACTTGATGAAATTATGAGTTATATGTTTTAGAGTAGTAAGATGAAAAAAATTAGTTTTTGTATCACCTTCCTTTAGCCAAATAACTCTTAACATCTATCTACATAAATATTCCTCTTTATCTTCTAAAGAATGATATTCATAGAGAATATGTTTCTCCTTCAAGTTATTATGAGCAACCAATCCATGCATTCATAAATTAGATTATAGGGTAGATAGTTCTTCCCTTAATCCCTTCTTTTGAGAAAATACATTTCTGAATACCTCTTTTTTACATATTATGATATATTTATTTACATTTTTCATCTTCACAATCAGTATAAACATGGTTGATCCATGAGCCTATACATCCCACCATCCCACAATTTTATCATGAATTTTTGGATGTTTGAAATGTGTGTTCTCCATTCTAAATGGTGTGTGCTTCTTTTTAGTTCTAACCCCTATAACCATATCCAATAGATTATGATGTGATCATATTCTAAGAAGAGGGATTATGAATAAATACTTTAAAATGATCTACTCCAAAGAGATCAAAACCCTATCTAATATTACTTGAATAATAATTTCTTCTATTTAATTATGTGAAAGGGGTACCTTTCAGGTCTATATCTAGTTGATTAAATAAAACAAGAAGATTCTAAATCTTCCATGTTGTCTTAAAACACCTTATTGCCTCTTTTTTTCCATCCAACAAAAGAGGCATGTTGAAATACCTCGCAATCATAAATATAACATCCTTAAAATAAGATATGAATGTCCAAATTTTATCCCACATATGTTTTTAATCACATACAGTGTTAGGAACATCAATATTTTAGAGGAACCACACTATTCCATCATTCTTGTTTGTAAACAACAATGTTAGATGATGTCTAGATCTACTCACCACATATCTTGACAAAAGATATTTTTCCAGAATGTGGCTAAATAAATAGAAAATACTAAATAGATAACATATGTATCTTCTACTTATTTCCAAAGTTTTTATTTGTTTTCATCAAAAATATATTTATTTATTTTGGTTTTGTGTATAGCTAAGGCCATCAGATTATGACTCTTTCTAAAATCCCTAGAGATTCAATGTTTATTACTTTACCCTTCAACCCTCTTATATTTCATGAAATAACTTTAATTGACTATGTTCTATGATAAAATTTTCCCCATTTAAAATGGAGAGATTCTTGGGATTCATGCGCTACATCTCATCCAATTACTCTTCTTTGTAACTCTTTTCTCGTGGTTCTAACTAATTCAGAAGGAGAACCTATTGTTACTACTATTGTCCCCCTTATATTTATATATAGATTAGTTACTCCTTTATCCTTGATTTTTATTGCGTATTGGTTGACACACTTATTTTTTAGATCTAAATAAATTTTCCTTAATTCCATTTCTCTGGGGTGAGATATAACAAATTGTTTTTCAACTTCTTAATTAGTTCTAATGTCTTTTTCTAATCAAGGGACTATTTCTGGATCTATGCTTTCTTCTTCACTTGTGAAGAGAAGACAATCAAATTTGTTTAAGCTTAAAGGAAAAGAGAAATATTTACCTGAAAGAGTGAAGTAACTATCCTTAATACAATTGACCTTCGTAGAGTCACACTTATGACTTTCTGTATGATGAATATCAATTATACCATTTAGATAATTAAGGATTTAATTTATTCTTCTTCCTCACCAAGATTGTTGGCCTGGAGTCTTTGATCATAATATCTCTATTTATTTAAGCCATTTTAAATTTACACTTGTCTACATATTCTACTAGCTTTGATGTAGAACATTTTTCACTCAAGCTCTTTCCCTCCTCTTCTACCTTATCTTCTGGAATTATATCATTATGAAATTCCAAAAGGAGGTCATTATAAATGGGATACTCTAATTTTATTTAAAACATTTTATCCATTTATCTATATTTATAATTTAACTCATCATTGATCTAATCTTTCATCTTCTAACATTGTTTAACCATCCTTATCTATTTGAAAACTTCTATTCTTGAGGGCTTGTGGATAGAGATTTGAAACATGTAATTTTTTACATTTTGAGTAAAACATCACCATGTTTTCAAACTCTAAGTTTTTATCCCATTCCCATGTTGAGATATGAATAATCTTTTTTGGGGAGATCTTGATTAACAAAAGCACTAACACAAAATCTAGCATGCAAAAACTTGGTTCTTGCTTTTACCATTACATCAAATGCAATCAGATACCCAAAATTCTTAGCAATGCTCACGAAAAAGTCTTTATCCTAAAACTCTAGTAGAAGATTAGGTAAACTTAAAAAAATAAGAATTATATTCATGTTTCGCTCTCTAGATCTAAATTTAGTTGCCATTTCTTTAAAAATAGAATAGATCTACCATTACACTAGGGTACTCCAACTAGGATATGTGCGCAATCATCTATATTACTCAACCTCATAAAAAAGAACCCATTAGTCATAGCAAAAATCTCCATAAAACCTTTTACTTTACATTTTATTTCTTCCCATCTTCTAAACACATAGATATTAGGTCTAAACCCTATAAATTTGCCTACTATGTGCATTCCACTATTGAAGAGAATCTTTTCTCAATGTCTTTGGGCCTTTAATGTGAATTCTAGTCTCATCCTTTGAGATCAAAAGTTCTTCACTTGGTCAAATATCCTTTTATTCTGAAACCTCATCTTTCACCTTATTGACCAAAGTAACATTTTTGTTTCTTTCACCAAGGGAATATTTTGATACTAATGTGTCTGATTATTCTTATATCAAAGAGTTAAAAGGGACATCCAATATAGAATTATCATGAATAGATAAAGGGTATTGCCCAATCAACTGAGGGAACTTAACCATATATTGTTATATCATGCTATCACCATATCCTTTCTATATCTCTAAATAACCATTCAAATCTTTTTCACACTTATTTACCCACTCATTCTTTGCTCCTCATGTTGTCATGATCTTGTTTCTATGGTTGATTTATAGAAACACTACATATTATAATGGTCTTCCTCATAGCATATTGCACACCAAATCTTGTGTTACATTATTGAATATTTGGATGAGCTATTTTTGGTTTCTATTTTTTTAAAATTTCCTATTTAAATCTTAGTAGTTCCAATTATTTATCCATTTTCTCAAAGTGTATTTACATCATTTTATCCTTTCCTCTCCTCCATGGTTTGACTTCTAACTGATCTGTTACTTCTAATGCTTTATGAAATGTTTGAAATTTGTTTCCATTAGTAGTTTTTCTTAGGTGTGGTAATAACCCAAATATAAACCACTCATTATTCTATCGTTCTATTAAAGGTTATAAAAAATTCCTTGCTACTTTAATAAATATTTTATCAAATTATTTCACTATTTATTTCTGCTTGAATTATTTATCTCATCTTACTTAAACTTTATGTGGGTATTTTTGGATAGCATAAATTTAATTTAAACAAATCTTTTATTTTATCCCATATCTTACCACAGGCAGGACTAATTTTCATATACCATTTTAGTGTATCACACTTTAATGTACATATAAAACCTAATAGTTTAAATTGGTTATCTGTAATGCTATAATTTTATAAGTATGTGTCTAGTGCAAAGATATGTGCTTAGAAATATTTTGTGCTTTTAATAAAAATGGGTAATTAAATGTTCTGAGCCATTTTGGATTGACTAAAAATTATCTTTCCACAAACTAGTTTGGTATTTATATTATTTTATTTCATAGTTTTTTTTTTCATTTCTAATTTTTTTCATTTTCTTCATAGTAATGTTATTTTGTTAAAAATTTATTCATGACTTTATCTCATGGTAATTATGTCTCAAAGTAACGTCTAACTAATATTTCTTTAAAATCTCTCACTATTTCCTCTCTTCTCAAATTCTTAGTTGGGTGTCTTTTTTAATCTCTTTCTCTTAATTCCTATCATATTTAAACCCTCTTCCTTTAGGTGGTGTCTCTATCAATTTTTGAAGTGTCATGGATGATGAAAATTGGTTGAAGGGGTTCATCTCCTAAAATAATATCTTTTGGTTAGGGGGATTCCTTGTATCTCTTTTTAAATATCATATTTATCTCTATTAATTTTAATTAATATTTAATCATTGCATTCATATTGAATGTCTATTACTTATATTCCACTCTATTCTTCCTCTAAACCTATTTTCCTTTAATTTTTTCTAATAGCTTATTATGTTATATTTTTAATCAGCCTCTCTAAATATACTTCTATATTGCTTCTTTATCCTTATATTCTTTCCTCTGTATATTTGATTTCACTAATCTATTCATTGATACTTACTATACTTTATATTTTATCTCTTTATGTCCAACTAAGTCTTCTCATACTCATCAAGGGTCATATTTGACCTTCTACTTCCAAACATTCCTCCTTACATCTTTCATATAACATATATACTATAAATTCTAATGATTTTTTTGATGTATTTGTATGGTTTTTGATGTTTGTGTTAATAACAAAATATACCGAGAGAGGGGGGGTGAATCAGTATATCATATATCTTGTACTTAATCTAATTTATTTTCTTTAACCACTTAATCACACATTCAAGAAATAAAATAAAACTTGAAACAATAATATGCACCACATGAGAGAGAGAGAGAGAGAGAGAGAGAGAGAGAGAGAGAGAGAGAGAGAGAGAGAGAGAGAGAGAGAGAGAGAATTTTTATGTGGAAACCCAAAGTGGGAAAAAACATGGATAATAATCTCAAGTATATGAATGAGTACCAACTCAAATTATAAAGTTTTCAAGAACCAACTTGTAGGAGCACCAACCCCTTTGCCGAACACCAACACAACAACTATTTGTGAGCACCAACCCCTTGAAAACATTTATTAGAACCAATGCATAGGAGCACCAACCCCTCTTATGTATAAAAGACCACTATCTCTCAATGTTTCTTACTAAACAACTTATAGAACTCTACAATATCTCCTACTTTTTTCTCTTTGAAAACAAATACAAACCATGCACACTCTTGCATATATCAAATGGCTTCTCAAGCATTTATTTATATATCTCCAAATGACCTTTGAAATTCACCCTTTGTGACCCTTCAATCTTCATGGAAAATGGTGCCAAAATTTCATTGCCCTTCATATCCTTGCATTTGAAAATTCATATGGTGACCCTTCATAAGCAAATGTGTCTTTTTCTCTTTTCTCTTTATCTTGGTGACTTTTCATATTACTCAAAGTGTCCCTTCATGGAAAAATACACCATACTCTCTTTTTTATTCACATGGTGACTCTTGGAATTCCTCAAGATGACTTTTCACGAGAAAATGCATCCCATTCCTCTTTTGTCTTTACCTTGTGACTCTTTGACTTCTCCATGGGCCCTGTTGTGACTTATATGTAACCAAAAATATATTTGTTCATATTAAATAAATATTAACATACATTATCCAAGATATAAATATTCAAAACATCAGTAAACATAATTGAGACTTTATCACCAATGCTAGACCTTTGACATCAATGACAACATTTCCAACAAACTCCCACTTTGTTATTAATGGTAACCTCAAACTAAAACTACCACATATTGAAACCTACACATATTTCCATTTGAAAAACATACAGTAACTTCCTCTTACTATAGAAACATGTACCTATTCCTTTTACCTATTCTCTATACCTATTTTTGTACCTGTAATTATACCTATACCTATACTTATTTCTATTCTTCTCCCCCTTTGACATGAATAGTAAAGTGCTTACCTAGAGCTAAAACTTAGCTCCCCCTCAACTGATGCTAATCTTCAATGGTAGGAAGTACAAGAAATTAATCCTAAATTCTCTCATATATACTCAAATGTGTCTTTTGGTAGTGCCTTTGTGAAAATATTTGCAATCTTCTCTGTGGTACTAATATATTCCATCTTAACCTGTGGATCTGCAACTTGCTCTCTCAAGAAGTGATATCTAATGGGAATATGTTTTGTTCTTGAATGCATCACTAGATTTTTTAAAATATTAATAACACTTATGCTGTCACAAAAATAGAAATAGGTTCATCATATTTTACCTTGATATCTTTCAAAGTTTGTTTCATCCAAGGAACTTGAGTACAACATAATACTGCTATAATATATTCTACTTCAACTATAGAAAGTGATACTAAATTTTTCTTCTTTCTTAGCCATGATACTAAGCTATCACCAAGGAAGAAAGCTCCTCCACTTCTACTCTTTTTGTCTTCCAAGCACCCTACCTAATCTAAATTTGTGTAAGGAACTAAAGTGAAATCTACCTGTGGGATACCATAATACATAATCTAATGTCCCCTTGATATATCTGAATATTCTTTTCACCAACTGAACATGACTATGTTTTAGAGCTGACGTATATATTATAACCTTACCTACTACATGCATGATGTCTGGGCTGGATGTTGTCAAATATAAAAGACTACCAATCATATATCTATACAAAGATTTATCTATAATAGGTGAATCTTCATCCTATTCACTTTATTTCCTATACACATTAGTGTGCCAATTGGTGCACAATCCACAAAACTAAATTTCTTCAACATTTCCTTAGCATATTTACTTTGATATATAAAATTTCCTTTATCTGACTAAAATATTTTTAACCCTTAGAAAAATGACAATTCTCCAAGCATAGACATCTCAAATTCTTTTTTCAAATTATCAAAAAATGCTTTTGTCATATTTTCAATGTTTTCTTGAAAAATGATGTCATCAACATATACCACAACAATGAATCGATGTTCACCTTCTATTTTGATTTAGAGATTACTATCATCAAATCCTCTCTTGAAACCCTGATCATACAGGTACTTATCAAATCTTGCATACCAAGC
Organism: Torreya grandis; assembly: GCA_037957365.1. Classification (NCBI taxonomy): domain Eukaryota; kingdom Viridiplantae; phylum Streptophyta; class Pinopsida; order Cupressales; family Taxaceae; genus Torreya; species Torreya grandis. The sequence continues at coordinate 876,828 of JARHVA010006378.1, read as the reverse complement.
TCTAGGAGCTTGTTTTAATTAGGTAATGCTTTCTTCAATCTGTATACATGGCTACTAATATTTTATAGAATAAATCCTTCAAGCTACTCAATGTAGACCTCTTCTTCTAGATTCCCATTTAGGAAGACAAATTTGACATCCATTTGAATCACTTTAATATTTTTAAACACTCCATATGTAAGAAACAATCTAATAGCCTCTAGCCTTACCATTGGTGCAAAAGTTTCTTCAAAATCTATTCCCTCAATTTGATCATATCCTTTACATACTAATCTTTCTTTATTCCTATTCACTTCTCCATTTTCATTCAAATTATTTTTATAAACCCATTTTGTTCCTATCACATTGTGATATTTTGGTCGAGGCACTAATTTCTATGTATCATTCTTTTTTATCAAATTTAATTCTTCATCCATTGCCTTAACCTAATGTTTATCATATATATCTTTTGAAAAAGTTCTAAGCTGAATTTTAGATAACAAAGAAAAATTAACTTGCTTAGATTCACTTACCGTCATTTTTCTAGTGTAAATTTTGTCATTTATGTCCCTAATGGTGTCCTTTTTCTCCTTTTCATCTTCATCTAATTCTTCAAAATCTTCCTCTTCAATGATTTCAAGAATGTCTACTGAATCACTAATTATTTGTGTTTCATCTTCTTCTATCCTAAATATTGTACTTTCAACAATTTTTTTGGTTATTTTGTTATAAAATTTATAAGCTTTAATTTTCATAAATAATCAAGATAGATACCTTCATTTTCTCTGGATTAAAACTTACCAATTTTTTCATTGATTCTCTTTATGAAGCATCTACTACCAAAAACATAAAAATAATCAACTGCTGTTGCTTTGTCTTTTCATATCTCATAAGGAGTCTTGTCACTATTGACTATCAATAATGCTCTATTCTGAATATGCACTGTTATAGCAACTAACTCTCTCCAATATTTATCTAGTATCTTGGATTCATTTAGCATTGTCCTCAACATCTCTTAAATTGTTCTATTTCTCCACTCAACTACTCCATTTTGTTATGAAGTTAAGCTAATGAATAATGTTTCTTTATTTCATGGTCTTCAAAAAACTCAAAAAACTGATTTGACATGAATTCTCCTCTTTTATCTCATCTTAGACACTTAATCTTCAAATTAGTTTTATTCTTAACTAATGATTTGAAATGTTTGAAAGCTTCTAATTTTTTCTTTGAAAATATTACCCAAGTCATACATGAAAAATCATCAATAAGTAACATGAAATATTTCTCACCTTGAGTACTTTGGTTTCTCATAGGTTCACATAGATCAATGTGAACAAACTCTAGTATCGGAGTGGTTGAGTACTCTTTTCTTTTGAATGACCTTCTAGCTTGCTTCCCATGCTGATAAAGATCGCAAAGTGTGTCAGATGGCTTTGTAATCTTTGGAAATTTTTTGACTACTTACTTCTTACTGATGTTGACAAGACTATCAAAATTTATGTGTACTATTCTCCTATGCTATAGCCAACTTTATTCAATCTGACTCAAACAACATTTTTGACCTTTGATGTCTGATAACATATATAAATTATTGCTTGTTCTCTAAGCATCTGTAACCAACACATAAATATTTTATCCTAATTTCACAACATTTTACATAGAACTTTAGTGTGTTCCCCTAATCACACATTTGACTTACACTTAAAATATTATGCTTAAGATGTTCTACATAAAAAATATTTTTAGTTTTAGTTATACCATTATCCAAACTTACCGTACCTTTTTTGATAATTTTGGTAGTAGTATTATCTATGAATTTCACTATGCCCCCATTGATATTCTTCAAGGTTGTGAACTTACTTATATCTCATGTCATGTGCCTCAAACATCCACTATCAATGAACCATGGCTTTTCTTCATTTCTTGCATGCAAAACTGTCAACACCAAAATATATTATTTAGGTTGTTTCTTCTACCATGAACCCGTCAAAACTTTCTCCTTGATGAATGGATAATTAAACTTTGGTCCTTCTTGATTGTATCAAACATTCATCTATAGTACTGAGCTGTGTCCAATTTTTTTCACTTGCAACATATTATGGCCTCTTTATTAATGTCTGATAGATGATCAAAAGAGTTGTGGCTTCTGCTTAACTCTACATGACTTTCCTTTTCCTTATTTATAAAATTGTTAGCCCTTTTTGACATTCTATTTTCTTATGACAATATCCATTACAATAAAAATAGTAACCATAAAAATATGACATGTTTGTTTATCTCTAACCTGATTGCTTTTTGTAGCTCTATTTTTTCCAACTTTCTTTGTTTGAGATGTCCTCTGTATTCTTAACTTCTTCCCATTTTATTTATTCTTTTGTAAGAGCTTCAACATAGATATTTCCTTTTTCTTTGTCTATAAAATTAGTGGCCTCCCCTTTCTATTTTTCAAATTTGATACCTATCTTATCTAACATTGATTTTTGACTTTCTAATATCTTATTCAACATATTAGTGTTATTCTCAAATTTTGAATCATTAGCTACTCTATCATTGATTTCTTTATTTTTTTCTCAAGATTTGCTTTTAAAGAAGCAATTTCAATAACATAACTTTCACATTATTTACTTACTTTTTACAACTATGCTGTTAAATCTTCTTTATTATTCTTGGCTTCTTGAAAGTGTGTTTGTATATCTTTCATTGTTTCCTTTGACACCTTTTCATTTTTATTGATTTAGAGCTTTAATCTTTGATTCTTTTTCTTAATAACTTTCAAATCTTCTAAGGCACAAATGAGTTATCTTTCTAGATTCACTTTGGATTCATCCTATTATTCTTCTTGATCATATGTGCTTTTTATTGTGGAGGCATCCTCACGTATGTCCATGAATAGAATCTCTTCTTCTTCTGAATCATTGACTCCACTATCTTCGACTGAACTAGGATCTTTAGAATACAAACTCTTCTTCTCGAACCCCTTGTTGAATTTTCCATTGAAATTATTCTTTTATGTATACTTTCCTTCTTCATCATCACAATTACCCTTATCTGGGCACTTAGCTACAAAATTTCCAATCTTTCCACAATTAAAACAATTGAAAGGTAATGTTCATTGATATTTACCTCTACCCTTTTTTAGATTGCAAATGAATAGAGCTTCGTTGTCATCTTCATCATCACTAGAACTGTCACTTGATTCTTGAATCTTAGCCTTCTCTTTATTTATGTCTTAAAAGTATCTTCTTTCTTTGAGGGTTTCTCTTATTTGGTTCACATCTTATATGCTATAAGAATACCATGTAGTTCATCCGTCTTTATCTTAGCTAAATTCTTCATCTATGAAATTACCAAAAATTTTGTATCATATCTCAATGGTAGAGATCTCAAAACTTTTTGAACCACAAATGATTCTTCTAAATTTTCTCTAAGACCTTGAATCTGATTAACTATTTGATCAACCTACAAAAGAGAACTTGCTATATTTTCTTCCTCTTCCATCTTCAAACTCTTAAACTATCTTCTGAAAGTTTGAAGCTTTGCTTGCTAAACCTTTCCATCACCTTTGTAAATATTCTCAAGTTTTACCCATATTTCATGAGCATATTTAAATTGCATAACTTTAACAAATTTGGTTTCATGTAAACCACATAATATAGCATTTAAATCTTTAGCATTATTTTCACTTGCCTTCTTTTCTATCGGAGTAGTTACAAGTGTCTATAGCTCTTCATATTCCTCCACCACTACTTGCCAAATATCAAATCCAAGGGCCATCAAATAAGTCTTCATCATTATGCTCTAAAAAACATAATTTATCCCATCAAATAAAGGTGCCTTATTTGTATAAAAAACTTCATGTGATCCAGCTATCTTGCTTTCCTAATCTACCTTCAATAGGTTAAACTTTTTTGAAAGGAACCTGCTCTAATACCAATTATTAAGCATGAAATATACTAAGAGGGGGGATTGAATTAGTATATTATATATATTTTACTTAATCTGATTTCTTTTCTTTAACCACTTAATCACACATTTAAGAAATGCAATAAAACTTGAAACAATAATATGCACCACACAAGAGACAGAGAGACACCAGATTTTTACGTGGAAACCCAAAGTGGAAAAAACTATTAAGAATAATCTTGAGTATATGAATGAGCACTAAATCAAACTATAAATTTCACAAGCACCAACTTGTAGGATCACCAACCCACATGATCATCAACCCCTCTTGTGTATAAAATATGTATATCTCTCAATGTTGCTTACTCAACAAATGATATAACTCTAAAATATCTCCTATTTTTCTCTCTTTGAAAACAATTACAAACCATGCATACTCTTATATATATCAAATGGCTTCTCAAGCCTTTATTTATAGCTTTCCAAATGACCTTTGGCATTCATCATTTGTGACCCTTCAATCCTCATAGAAAATGGTGCCAAACTTACATGACTCTTCATATCCTTACATTTGAAAAGTCATATGGTGACCCTTCATAAGTAAATGCATCCTTTTCTCTTTTGTATTTATCTTGGTGACTTTTCATATTCCTCAAAGTGTCCCTTCATGGAAAAATTCACCATACCCTCTTTTGTCTTCACATGGTGAGTCTTGGAATTCCTCAAGATGACTCTTCATGAGAAAATGCATCCCATCCCTCTTTTGTCTTTACCCCATGACTCTTTGACTTCTCCATGGGCCCTCTTTTGAATTATATGCAACCAAAAATATATTCATTAATATTAAATAAATATTAACATATTTTTTCCAATATATGAATATTAAAAACATCATTAAATGCAATGGGGCCTTTATCACCAATGCTAGATCTTTGACATCAATGAAAATATTTACAACAGTTTGTGTGTGTGGTGTATGCCTCTTACATATATTTTATATATATTTGAAATACCCCTTCAATTCTTGTCATTAGTTTAAGTGTTTCCAAAAGTAGTTTCAAATGCAATGTTATCTCAATATCTTTTGTAGTGCTTTTTTTCTTAGATTCTTATCTATTCATTCCAAGGTAAATCCACATGATGCAACCCTTGACTTATCTTTATTTAAAAAAAATTGTCTCATTCTCGAATCTCTTTCGAATCTCTATTTTTCCGTTTTATCCCATGATTGTTTTTTTTCTACTATTAACATTATCTATTCTTCAAATTTTCTCATTACTGCTTATATTTATGTTATAATTCTCTCCTTCATGTGTACCTATTATTTATCTTTTTTTTACTTTATTTTTGTACTTTTATTTTTCCTCTTTTCCTCATCTTTGTTTCTTATACTCTTTTTTTATTTATTTTTCCTTCTTTACTCTACTTTGTCTTATTTTATCTAATTTATTTCTTATCATTAATCCTTACTCTGATCCTTTACTAATTTAATTCAATCTTATTTTTTCCAATTATGTCCTCTGATAGTCATAGATTTTATATTTTAATATTTATCTCTCCTGGAACCCACCCTCTTACCTTCCATCATCCCCTAGGTGCATGTCCCCTACAGAAACTATTTAAATATCATTATCAATCGACATTTGATCAATAATGTATAGATTGATGTTTAAAAAATTTCAATTAATCTGTGTCATTCATATTATTATAGATTTTAATTCTTTGTGTTAAAACTTGTCCACCTTAATATTCTCCACTATATTTTCAATGTGCTTAATGTGGTTTTAAACCAATAGTCTACCACTCTCATCAAACATTTGTATATTTCCTCATGTTTTTGTAGTTTATTCTTCCTCTAATGAATGGGTTTCTTAATTTATAATCTTAAAAATTATATAATTTTAGATAGTCATAAGATTTAGGGCCATAACAATTATTGAAATTAACCCAAAATTATTTATCTTTTGGCTGATATAACTCATATTTGACTTGGTTGATGGTGGTTTTTATTCTCTTTGCCTCTTGTTCAATAAAATATTTTATTTTCATCTCCAACAGATTTTATATGTTAGTTATATATGGATTCCATAATTCTAATGTGTACTTTTCCTTAGAGGTCAATTATATGAAACCTAATATTAGACACCAAATATTGGCATAAATTTTACATAAAGTTGTGAGTATATAGTTTGGTTTTTTATATTGTGTTTGTGTAAACAATGGGATTATATCTTAATTTTATCTAACATAAATTTAATTACATAATAATTTTTGGGGCAACATGCCCAGTTACTAAAAACTTCAAATGGGGACCCTTTTGATTTAACATGATTTATTATTTCCTCTTCTCTCACTTGTACACATGGTCACAATTATTAATGCTACTCAAATTGATAAGATAAAAATTTTATTTAAAATTTCAACTCATTGGTCAAATTTGTTTTGATGATGTTGACATAGCTTTATTTAGCCATTTGTTTATAATGAATATCTAATCAATCATCTATGGTTTTGGCATAGAAATAGTTTTTGCATATTTAAGGTATTATTTTAAAAAAATTGAGCTTTGATTTCCTTAAGAGTTAAGTTTAAAAGATCTATGTAGATCTAAATATGATATTTAAAGCAACAGTCACAACCCAAAATCCATAGGATGAACTTGCAATGACGATTTCAAATAGGAAGCATAGCAAATAGGATAATAATTATGGTTTCATTTTAGAGAAAGTGATTTAATTTTAAATAAATATGCTTGCATCCAAATATATAACTTTAAAAATATTGAAGTATTTAAATATGAATTTTAAAATAGGTAGACTCATTAAAGAATTTATAGAAAAGATTCATCAAAATGGAGAGGATGTATTTATAAAAAAACTTTGTTTATGAAGTTGAGAAGCATTTTGTGGGGAGGATCACGTTATTTAATTTTAAGAGGGAAAATCATAACTCATTCATCTAATAAAGAGATGGTTTATAGCTAGTATGGTTCGACTATGGATTATATAGTGGCAAATGTTAGAACTATATTATGTATACCATTAGAGCTAGTTTTAGAGGGGATTGCACCAAGGCCTAGTTCCATAGTTATAACATTGGTGAAATTGAGAAAAGATAGAATAAATGGAAATTATACCTAAATCAAAAGAAATACAAGTTCAATAATATGGTTATAATGTGAGTCCACCTCACTAGTCAGAAACATCAGTAAATTCATCAAGCAAAGAAGACTCACCTATATATAGAATAAAATAATTTATTATTCCAATACAACTATGCTATCAAAAATTTAATTACTAAAAAGTCTATACAAAATAAATTATATTATCTTGAATATAAACATAAGAAATAAGCAAAAGATAAAACTAGATAACGAACCATCTACTGGATAATTGGGATTAGTCTAGGATGATTTGGTTGCTTATATTTGAGATTCTTGATCAATCATTAGAAGAAATTGAATTTTAAAATATGCATATTTATCATTGGATCTTGGAATATATTGGATATTGTATCTCATTTCCTCTTGAAAGTTATATTTGGAAATTGTGTCATGACTAGATCATTATATTTTCTTTTTTTAATGAGCTATCTCAAACATCCAGATAAGATTTAATTAGATAATCCATTTAATTTTTGTATCAAGGGAATTTTATTTTTCATTATGCATCATGGCTGATTATGGATTAACCATGTGTATATAAGCAACAATTGTTACCATTATAAAGAGTTGAGACATCTATGCACCAAAAATATATTGAGATTAAGCCAAGATTTCACCTATTGTTCCTCATTGCTTTGTCTTGACTATCTACAAAATATCTTGATTTAAGAAGTAATCTATGCAAATAAGTTTTCTAATTTTTTGGAATGTAAGTGGACATAAAACTAGATTTTGTAACAACTAATTTAATTATATTTAAGTGATCATTCTTTTTATTTGAGACTCACATTAGTCATGGTGTGAAAATAATTAAAGGCTTGTGTAATGTATTTATTTTGAGTGGACTTTTAGAATTCATGTTCACAAAGTGTTTTAGTTCATATAGTAACTAGACTTGATACTCAATGATTTAATTATAGCCTATACCAATCTAATTTTTGAGTATTAGAAGACTGGTCTCAATCATGGCATTCACATCTTTTTTCCCCTAGTTTTTATCTCTTTTTAATATTTATTAAATGAGGAACATCTTACACATTACATTGTAAATAACCTTTTTTTAAAGAAACCAATAGTGAGAACCTGAGTATCTTTGAGGAAACCATTTGAACCGTTTGTGTAAAATATGGTATCTTACCCATGCTAAAAAACTAGAGTATCTCAACCCTTAGATTACTAGCATAATACTAAAGTGGGCTCTTTTTCCCATGTGTTTTAAGCTAATCCTACCCACTTATAATAGTTAACTCAATAATTGTCATTGAGTGGGATATAGTTATACCCTGACAAAAATTCACAAACAAAACACTGGTAAACCATAATATGTATAATGACATGTGTTTCAATTCTCATTAATATATCAATCACTTATAGTTATATCCATATCAAGTTTGATTCAATATATCAAGATATCAAATCTAAAATTCATTATTAAGGCTACTTAGAATACAAAATAATAATAGACACATTTTTCCTCAAGGCTATTGATTTATTATCTTATCCATGAAATGTTGTGAAGTACAATCTACTATGAATGATTTATATATTCGTTTGATGATATGACATGAAATTAAACTTTTGTAATTTAATTTTATGGATTAAATTCCATTAAATAATCTTACCAACAAATTCCAAAATTTACTAATGGAAGGATGAGCCCTAGAATTAAAGGGAGTATACATGAATACTAATTCTTCTTGAGAAACTCTAAGTCTGAAATATAAAACCCTATAAGGATAAAACCCTAAGGTAAACCTAAGGTGTGAAATGTTTTCATATGTGTATGGGTTCACTAGTATGTTCTATGATACAATTTAGTTTTAATAACATAATACCTTAAAAAATGGAAATGGAATTCATATATTAAGATATGGAATTATACCATACATTTCAATGTAAAATTCTTAAACTCTTTGAGAGGATTTTATAAGTGGCATATGCTAGATATAGTAAGTAAAATTAAGGGATGAGTACTTAGCTTTTCTAGTTGACTATCTGACTATAACTATATTATGGAACTGGAAATTTAACTAAAGTAGACCCATGATTTGTATAATTTAGGAACTATATAGGGTGGTTTCATTTTATCTAAGTTAGTATCATAAGTCAATACTTAACTATGTTACTTGATAATGACCTATGAGAAAATGAGGGTTTGTGACTATAAGATTATCATCATGTATCTCTATATGCTTTACATCTAGGATATTGAACCATGATAATATACATAAATCTATAAATCAAGACCCTTCACCTTAAAACCTTATCTTTACATGTGAAGGA
>JARHVA010006378.1:842500-862500 GCA_037957365.1 Torreya grandis | reverse complement strand
ATTGGATATAATTCTTATCGAAATACAGTGTCCTCAAGAAATAAACATATTAGTGTTATTTTATTAGTTTGTATATTAAAAATAATTTAAAATAAAAAAAGGAGTTTGATCCATACTAAAATTATATAATTTTAGCTATTCATGAATTGGAATCAATAATTGATAAAACTAGAAACTTTTCATCCATTCTTTTATATGTATGTATTAACATTGAAGAATCCCTACAAACCGAACCAACATTCAATAGATCGAAAACTACATTTTAGGTTACATAGCACAACTTGATTATTAAATTTTCTATGTTATCCAAAATAAAATAAAAATATAATAATAAATACAAAGTCTTTTCAATAAATAAAAAAAAACCAAACAACATGTTATATTCCATGGCATACACTTAACATGTCTCCCATAAATGAATACAATATAAAAGTATTTTTTTATGACATTTCCTAGTTTGTTTGGAAAAGGTCAATCTATGTATAAATGTGTAGTAAATTAGATGTGTTATTATGATAATACATTTTTTATTCATCCAAGATAGGTATTTTCTACTTAATCTAGTGATGCATATTCACAACCAATGAACAACTATGTTTTATTATTAAGAAAAATATTGAGAACAAATTTTCAACTATTATTATATATTTTTGAGATAAAATCTATATAATTATTAATGATAAACTTTATAAATACTTTAAAAAAATTATTCAAATTTATAGGGCAAAAAAATCATATTGAACAAAAATATGTATTGATTAACTAACATGATTTATAAACTAGGTTCTTGTAATCTATTTTTTATGTTGAGTGTTGTTGACACCAAATGGATAAAAACTTATGGTTAAATGCCTTCCAATCCCTTTGAATATGAACATATATATTATCTTTATAGATTTAAAAATATTATATCCAATCCATATATGCATCATCAATTTACAATATTTCATGAGGAACTATTATAAAAACACTTAGAAGCCCAAGACTCTCAGTGTAGGTATGCATAAAATTCTCCATTTCATCATTTAATTTTCAAAAAATTCCTTTTCTATTGGAACTCATAAATAAATATTAATTTCAAGTATTAATGGAAACATATAGGCTTCGCATATATTTGTGAATTTAACTAGGTAAAATATGTTCACAATAATTATACATTATATGAGGAAGATCAAACTATAGTTGCAAATATAAAACCTTATTTTTATAAATATATAACCTTGGAATCCATTTTATAGCTTTAATATAAACCAAACGGTTAATCATTTGATTAGTGACGATGCATATATATTAAATGCAAAAGACATACTTTCAAGCAATTCTTTTCTTTACCATGAACAACTTTTGAAAAAAAATAAAAGGAATACTATATGCACAAAAGAAACATGCTTAAGATAAAAATAATGATTCTTAAATGTGAGTAAAAACATCCTTGGGAATTGTATCAATAATCTTCCATCATCATTTAAAATAATGGAGCCAAAAAGTACAATCTGTATCATAAGAAGTAGATATTAAATACTTAGTTTACATCTAATATTTAAATTTGGAGATCAAATGTTGATTTCCAAAATATTATTTCACATGAAGAGGTATTGCAATATATTTAAAAATATTATTTGAAAGTAGAACAGAGATATAAAATAAATCATAATATGGAAATAATAATATCAATAAATATAAACTCACATTATCCATCTTCAAATTAATTTATGAAAATTTTAACAAATAGTACTATTGATCATGACATTAGTTCATATAATATTTTACACCTTTTATATAAATCATTTTTATGTAGTTGAACATTTATCTCATTAAATATTGGCAAGAAAATTATACACTGTGTTTCTTATATTGAGTCAAATTTTCTTCCTACTCCAACCTTCATTGATGGATACATGGATTTGAATCCTTATTTATATTTACTATCACTTAAATAAGAAAAAATAAATTAGACATATAATTTAAAAAATTGATGGTGAAAAATAAAATAATTATGTGAAAACTACTATTATTTTCTTCCTAAGGTTCTTTTAAAATTAATAAAAATATATTACTACCTATGCATTGTTTTATTATAGTGAACTTATTTTATTTGAAACTTTCTAAAATATCATTGGAAACATTGGTTGTTATACTACTAGTTGAAATTTGTGAAAGAAGGAAATATTCCTACCACTCACACCATATTCATCATAATTTTTTTATGAATGGATTTTTTTGAGATGATGCCATTATTCATCACAACTTCTAATAATTTGATGAATGGTAAATTTTTTCATATCTACATCATAACCATGATATTAAACTTAATAATTTTTGTGTGCTTCATCATCATGACTTTGATATACATCACAACTTTGATATACATCACAACTAAAAGTATAGTAAAATTTCATATTACATGAAGAAAACAATGACTTCCTCTATAGAATTAAAATAAGAAACTTGAGATATTTATGAATACCATTCTGATGGTCATTCCACTTTGAGTGTGGTATCTATATAAGAATAAAATATGTTTATATTATTATTCATAATTATAATTAAGACATCACAATGCTTCTATTGAAATGATTTGTTAAAACACTGCTTGCATAGGAAAATCATACCTTATCAACAAAATAAGTTTTGAATAAAACTTTAATCAAGTCACAATAGTTTTTCATTTCTATTTCATGCATCAATAGATATTGTTGCATTTAATATTAATTATTATAAAACCCATTCAAGCCTTTTCATATATATAAAAGAAATGAAACCATTGGAAGGGAAATCACTAATAGTTCTATAACAATCCTTGAAATATATTAAATACATTATAATTGATGAAATGAGTTTCATAAGGTCAAATTAGTTGATTCACATTGATTAATGCTTTTTATAAGTCTTCCCATAACACATATAAATTATAAATTTGGAGTAAGATATATTACTCTCATTAGTAATTTGGGTTAGCTCACTCCAATACATGATATACCAATGTATGATAGAACATCATATGGTTAAACCATTGCACATACCTTCAACATTTTTATCACACTACACATTTTTTTTGTCAAAAAATCTCCAGTTTAGGTCATGTAAATATCAGAATTCTATTGTTAAATATATCAAATGTTGGACCAAATGTTGAAGATTGAAATTTTTTTATGTATCAAACATATGGATATTTGTATTTTAAATATAAATTATCATTTAATTTTTAAACTCACCTTAGGAAACAAATACATTGGATTTAACACATAACAAACTTATGTGCAACAAACACTTTAGATTTAACATGAAAAAAAAAATGCTCAAATCATTAAATATGTTGATTGCATGGAGCAAATCAAAATGTACATGGAAATTTAAATTTGGAGATTATGATGAGAATAAATTAGATACCAAAATTATTATATCAAAAGGACAACAAATTATTATTATAACTAATTTTGGGGTTGAGTTTGGCTTGGACAATGGTACTCTTGCAAACAATCATGTTATACTTTACAGAACTAGCACCAAACAACTTGAATTTAAAATGTTTATGTATATACACATTGAAAACTATATAGGCCAAACAAGGGATGAAAAAAATCCTTGATATGTACTAATCTCTCCCATAACTCAAGGCAACCTTAAAAAAATTTCATTGAAAATACCTTGGTCTCTAACATTACACAAATCATAGGGGTCTACGATGGAAAATGCAACCATTGATATTAGTATTACTAAACATTAGGTCCTAAATTTTATTTCACCTCTTTTATATTTTGAATTATATCAAATAATGATATATAGAGTGTGTCTCCACATCAAGAAAAAGTAAAATAAATGGATATATTCCTTTCCAAACTCACCTCTTCATTGACATGGTCTTCCTTTCTCTTATTATATCATAATTTAGATTTGGATTCCCTCAAAAAATTACTAATTATATGTTACTTAGGTAGATGTATTACATTGTGATGTAAAACCACTTTTCCATAAAACAAATTTTAATCCAAAAAAATTGGTGAAAATTTGATCACTAAATTATATTTCATTCTAAAGGTGTTTTCATAGGAAGAGACCTTCCATATTTTTTCAAAACCATATTTAAGATAAAAACCTATAGTTTAGCATTTATAATCTACACACATAATTCATAATTAGCATTATAACATCATAATTAATTATGTAGGTGTATTTAATGTGTATGTCAAGTAAATATTAATGGATTTGAAAATATTAATTGTAGATAATAACAATGAATAATAGTGTATTTAAAATCTTAACATATCTAAAAATATCAATGTAAGATGTGAAAAACAATACTAGTTTTCATTGTAGTGGTGGAGGATCCATATGTAGAGGAGGAATAGGAGGAGGAAGAATAACGATCCATTATTCTCCATATACAATTACAAAGCTGAGAAAGAAATGAATTTTTTATTAATTTATATTAATCATAGGAAAATTTTCATCTCTTAGTTTCAATCCATAACACCTTGATATAAAAATATAATTACCAAAATATGGTGTAATGATGGTGTCAATTTTACTATTTATCTATTGACTAACCCTTATTTTTCAAAATTTAAAACCTTATGTCAAAAACCATAATTAGTTGTACTAAGTGAATTAATTAAGCCATCCAAATAAGCTAAATGATTATAGAAATAGTTTTAATGTCTCTGTAAGGGCCTTATAATGTTTTCACTCATGGGGATCACTAATTCTACCTTATATTTTGGAAAATTATAAAATATCTCTTTAACATAAGAAGATCTCAACCCACATGTACAAAGTGTTGCCCAAAAATAAAATGACAAGTGTTTTTAGGAAGTTTCAAATTGGAAGTCAATAAATATAAAGTGTGATAAAAATATTTAAAACTTCATGAATATCAATAGTGCTTAATTCGATATAGTTACAGGTGGGAGGTCATTAGGTCAAGACAAAATTAGTTAAGGTCAAAATTGTCAAAATAGTTTTGGTCAATAGCAGCTGATGACATGAAGTGGTTGAATGTATTTGATCATATTTTTCACTCTCGAAATTTAAGGTAGTTATTACCTAGAACATTAAAATTTATACCCAATCATAAATTTAAAATTTGTTCTAGGTAATGTCAAATGGGTAGTCGATAAATGGAAATTGAAAATTTTAGTTTTCTAAATACACACACAATGGGAGTGATTAGGTAAATGTAGTTTTTGGTAGGATATCATTGCTTCAATTTTAAATGGTCAAGACATTTTTGGTTAATAATAATAGGTGATAGGTAGCAGTGAAAGGGATTTAGATGTGCTAGTTACACTTAACTTTCTACATGAAGATATGTAACAAATTTAGGAGTCAACAAGTAGATTTTACTAAAAATAAACTACTTGGGAAATGAATAATTCCCTTCAGATAGAATATGTGGTCTATGGTAACCCTAAGTTTTATAACATCTCTTAGTTATTCTTTGTATTAGAAGAAACCATTAAATCCATTCTAGGCTTTTAATAGAAGATAGCTTATGGAAAATTTTATTCAAGGAGTACCAAAAAGGTTTATATATTAGCCAATTATTAGGGATTATTAACATTAGTCCTATAAAATATATTATCAAAGTCTTTTAATAATAAATAAATAAGATAACTCTGATAATGTGTGTTATATAACTAGCTATAAGACCTAGACAGTTTTTGTGTTATAGATTTGTTCACTATGTTGGGTCTAATCCTTGGTATATAAACTCACAAATGGTATATCTTAGCCATTTATAATAAGCACTTGGTCTAAACATATCATGTGGTTATTTCCCCCCTTAATATATCCTGAGAGGAAGTATCTATAGATAGATGCCCAATCAAGAATTACATGTACATTCTAGAACCATTTTTTAAAGTATGTATTCCATCTTTAGATATAATATTTATTGAGAATTCATATTTTTTAGGGAATTTTAAATGTTTTTAGTGTGATAATAATATGTGTGTGTTGGTGAATCCTCCTATTGCTCAAATCATTTTTTTAATTTGAGCTAAGGGTTTTATTTAGAATAATGATTTGTTTGATGATAACATGGAAGACTTAGGTGTGCCTTATGGGACTAGGAAAGAAACCAAATTTTATATATCAAACTTGCATTATATAGTTTTAAATGATAATATGAAGGTGATTTTTTAGTTCATTTATTTTAAAAATAATTAATTTTTATTTTTTAAGATATGGGGTTTTTTCAATGTTTATAGTGAAGTTTAGTTTGGTATGTGATTTTTGGTATGGAATAGTAGGTATACGAGTCTCATAAAATATTTGTTGCAAAAAATTATTTGTATTTTTAGTTTTTTCTCTTCTATCATGGATTTTCATTATTATTTTTATGCTTAAGAGTCATTTAGGGTGTGTACCCTCATTCTATCCAATCTCTAGTGAAACCAAGGCTAAATAATGTAGTTCTAGAATTCATGTTTTTAAAATTATTTTAATAAATTATTTATATTAAATGAATTATTCTTAATTATTTTATATCTTAAAATGTGTTTAATTCGTTATGATAGAAGTGGTTGCTCCAAGGTATGTTTTTTTCCCATTTCCAAGAAGCATTTTTTGTGTACATGTTGGTTCAATTATTTATTTAGGCTTAGGATTCATTGAATTACCTTATAGGTTTTGTGATGTCCTAAGTCTTTCTCATTTATCACATAATTAATTATATTTTTTATTTTACCTTTTAGGGTTTTACAAAGTAAATCCTATGCTTAGATTAAAGGGATGGGATGTCTAAGTAATTAAATAATATGCTATAATTAAGGAATTATTTGTTATAGATTTTGACCTTATTTAAATTTATAAAAATAATAATAAACAATCATAAATATATACTTATCTATAAAGTGACTATCACAAATGATCTAGGTTCTAAATATATGTTCTTGACAGTTTTGAGTGTCATCAACATGATTCTAAGATCTATTTGTTGAATCCATAGTACTGCCCCATGTGGATAATAACACCATGCTATTATAGTGTCCTTTTTGTAAGATAGTTCCTATTTTATAGGAGCATGTGTGCCTATGCTTTTAGGTCTTATTATTTCATGCATTGAATATGTAACTACGTGTTATGCTTGGAAAATTTGATTTAGTGTGCAACCTTAAACCTCATTAAAAGTATGGAATGAGAAATAATTATGTGTTCATTAGTGGGATAGGTTAGACATCATAAACATCACACTATGAAGGGAGTTGCATACATACTGATACTCTAAAGAGGGATCAAACCTGATGTAGTTATCCCACCTAGTGCTTAATGTATGTTCAAGTGAATGCTAGAATGAGAGTGGGCTTGGATGCCTTGAATGTGATTCAGATTTAAAATATTCAAAATTTAGGTTTAGAACTATTGTAGATGGTACTATATAGAAGTAACGTAGAGTGAGGATCAAATACCTTAATTTTTCTCAACTTGTCTTCTGTTTGAATAGAATTTTGTATCTATTTTACATCTACTAAATGAAGGTCAAATAGACATGTATTTATAGATAAATTTATCTTGTGTAGATAATAAAACGTACTTAGGCTAGCCTTAGGAGGGGCACACATTTTTAAAAATATATGTTCAGGAGAGTTAGGGTAAAGGGAAGTAGTGCCCAATTAGAGACACTAGCACCATCTGGTTGTAGTGTCCTAAATGTGGTGCTAATGTCCACTTGAAAGACTACTATGAAAATTGTGTTTGAATCTGATAAATTTGCCTTGGGAATGTGTTTTGGCTAACTATAACTATATGTGGTCTAAAAAATGACTTAAAAAGTGTGGCCAAGGCTCTAGGATAGGTCTAGGTCTAAGATAGGAATAGGCTAACTCAATTGACACTCTTAGAATCTAAATACCACTTTTAGGTGATTGCCCCCCGCCCCACCCCCTTCATGCTATAAATATAGTAAATCGTAATGACTGTTATAAAGGAAAAAGAAGAATACCTAGACATAACTTGAAAGTTAAGCTCGTGTAACTAAGTTTAAGTATGTGAATCTCGATTTCTATATGTGAAACATGATCTGGAGTAATGACCTATAATGAAACATGAATAAATCAATCCCTACTTAAGATATGATTAAAAACAAAATAATATGATGAAATATAGTAACTGGGTAAAGCTACGTAAGACAGAGGAAATCAATGAATACACATCATTAGGTACATGAACCAATACATGACCCTGGTGTAACCTATGTGTGTGAGTATACATAGTTATGATATTATTGAATAGATTTAAATGAGTTGATGTCTTTCTCAATCATCATATGGGTGGCTAAATAACTTAATCCAATTTTGACTCCATCATTGTCCACCCTTACATGATGGATCTTGATATTTGAATAGCTTGGATAAGACTGTAAGTGTGTCTAACCCTCTCATGTTCATGGATCAAGAATTCAAATAGGCCATGACTCCATCATTTCCCACCTATGTGAAGTAGATGTATATATATAATTATAATGCACAAAGTGTTGAATGTATCTAACAAAGTATATCTAGTAGTGTATGTTGGTTATGTGTCCACTTCGGCACATTAGGTGGCTCTGGGCCACTCAGGAATTCCCAACACTAAATATGGAGTAAGGCATGAATCTAAGGACAACCTAAAATGTGATATAAAGTGTATAAAACATAGATAATGACATGGATTTTTCCATTTCATATAATCAACCTTTATGTAGCTGAGTATATGGAAACTATGTGCCATACACATGCCCCAATCTAGTATGTGAGTATACTAAATCTAAACTAACTATGTAATAATTTAATATGTGAAACTAAATAAAATGTATGAGTGATCTTGTCATGAATTATTCTGCCAAATCTAATAAATTCATTTGAATCTGAGTGGTAATGAATGTATTTAAATACAATCTAAACATAACTATCAAACATGTGACCCTAAATACCTAGTGTACTAGTCTTGCTTATCTAGATTATCCTAAAGTTGGGGCTACTAGACACTAGCACCCTATAGTAGATAGTAGTACCCTATGGTACTAGTGTCCCAATATTGGTGCTAATGTCTTCCTAGTTTAAAATTTGGGTGATCTAAACTAACTTTTGAGTCTATTATTTATGTGTCATCCCTATTTCCAATTTATAAAACTAAGCATGTGTTCTAAAATTTATTTGTGATTAAAAAAGGACACTAATCTCTATGAAAAACCTTTTTAAATGCCTCCTCTTTTGAGGGTAGTTGTGAAAATTCTGTAATAAATATCCTAAAAATTAAATAGCTATACAAAATGTATTAGCCAGAGCATATATATTATATTTCAATACAATATACAAACATAACATCAAAATGCAAATGAATTTGAGCATAATCAGGGAATGTAAGATGTATGTTGTAATCTAGCATTACAAAAGGGTGTCAAGATAGATATAGTTAATCTCTATAGTATGAAATATGAGTAAGTACATAGGGGATGGGGCATGATTTCCATCATGACACCCAAGTACGAAGGGTAGATGCATGAGGTCCATCATGACATCAAAAAAGTGTGTGTGTGTGTGTGTGTGTGTGTGTGTGTGTGTGTGTGTGTGTGTGTGTGTGTGTGTGTGTGTGTGTGTGTGTGTGTGTGTGTGTGTGTGTGTGTGTGTGTGACAAGAAAATATAAGTGTCATGGTGAAGAATCATACACAGAAACATACATTCAAGCACATGAGTCACACAAAGGTTGTCTAAGGGGACAAAATACAAGGGATATGGGCACATATCACTAATTTTTAGAATGAAGACATACAAGGACATGTTCAAATGTCCACATACACAAGGAATAAGCATTTTAAATTAGAGTCAAGTAGAAGGACGTGTTCAAATGTTGACATATAGAAACATTAAATCACACACAAGGGACATGGGTACATGTCCAAGGAATATAAACACAAAAGTGGTGTATATCCAAAGAATAATGACATATTCAAATGACCTCAAAGATGGAAGAAGCATAAGAAACACAATCAAGTATAATCTAGAAAAAATAGAAATGAAAGAATGTATAACTATGTAGTACAAATCTATGTAGATGTTATGATGCATATGTACTACGTCTAACTAGTGACAGTCAACAAAAAATCTGATCAATGAGTAGAAATGATCAATATTAAGATATATCAATGCATAAACTAGAATGTGTAATATGTAAGGATAAAACCTAGTAATAAAAACTATGTATGAGATGCCCCCAAGTGGGTAGATGTATCAAATATATAAACCTGGATTGGTGTATATACCCATAGTGGATGGATGATAGCTATATTGGATCAATGTATTGGACTGGGGTCATATATTTAATCTACAATCACTCGACAAGGAAAAGTGAAGCATATGTGTATGATAAAATTGACTATATGAGGATAGCTGGCAATATGCAATATTTTTCAAGTATTAGAAATGTAATCATAACAACACATACAATCTATAAATTTTATTTTTTCAAAATATTTGAATGTTTTTGTATTTTTACATGTTATATTATTTTTGTGTATTCTAATTATATTCTAAGTACAAACAAATGAAAATAAAATATGTATAAGGATAAAGAGTTAATAAGGTATGTACAAGAGGGTTGGAACCATATTGACTAATGGGTCTCATGGGAGACTAACTATCACTATGACCTATGTCAAAAATAGGAATGGTAATTTCTCATGTAATGTGAATGCTATGGTGTAATTGAATGTTGTTGCAGTAGGAATCCGAGTATTGTTCATCATTGGAATCATTATAAACCTAGAATACTAGAGGGAACTACCTCATACTATGGAGTTGACCTTTATCAATTTTGATTTGGCATATTGATTTTGATTTTACCCTTTCAAACTGTTCTTATTGTAGACATATGGTGTTAGAAAGGCTCTTTTTCTAGAAAAAGCCATGTTTGAGAATGCTTATTTGTGTAGTAGTATTTTGAATTTGCAACTTACATTCTTTCTCTTTCTATAACATGTCCTATGTATCTATATGTTTTTCCTTGATAAACTATATATGTGACTATTGTGTCTCAGGTTGTACAGTAAATCCCAAACCTTTTTGACCAATATTATCAACTACTAAAATAGGAAAAGTGATGCCATGGCCTTATTTATGGAAACCTTGACCCTGATAGTAAAATAATTATCAATATTTGTGACTAGAATTATACCATATTGAATGTTGAGACTCCTTTTGAAGAGGTAGATTTGCTTGACTTAAGTTTTCTTGTTATACTATTTTTTTATTAGATTACGCTTTTTTAACCTTTTAATGTTCTGAGTTATGTTTTGGTAACCATTTGTGTACAATTTCTGAGTTTGACCCTTTTTGAATTGGTAGATGTGTCATTATATGGGGTGTGGATAATGTGTCACTATGCAAGTCATTTGTGTCCATTATCTATTATATCTTTCTTTTTCAATGCTAGACATCAATCTATGTGGTGCTCATACATTCTATGATATGTAAAAAAATATCTAGATCTCCTCATTGGGTGTAGAGTAAGTAGGTTGATCAGATTATATTTAATCATTTTCCATATTTCCTTACTTTAGATCTTATTTGACTTTTGAATGCTTTTTAAATCACTCATTAAATATGTACTTTTTTATGATTTTGTGTTTTGATATGTAACATTGTTTACCATAAATTGACTAGTTGAAGATGTATAAACATAATTAACACTATTGTGCCTATATGCATTTATTTTGTAAATTATTTTTCCAATGTTGTAATATTTTCATGCAGTAGTTTATTATTTTTTTTCAAACTAGTAATTATCTTGCTCATACTGATAAGTAGATCACATAGAATATCAGAAGTGCAAACCCTAGTTATTTTTATTTGAACATATAGGCACACACCTCATAGGGAAGAGGTGTGAATAGGCTGAGTAGGGGGATTAGTGATAGTGTTATAGGTTGCTTCATCTCATGGAGGAATGATAACATGGACTTAGTTAGATGGAAAGTAGCTATTGCTCTCATGGGGCTGAGGAGGAGAAATAAATTATTTCCTGTGCATAAGATATGACATTGAAGCTGTAAACAAAGTTGATAGTTTATTTTTTAAAACCTTTATGTGTGTATAGGATTTCTTGTTAATGGAATTCCATATAGGATAAATATAACATGCTATGAGATATGGAATTTATGACATATGGTATAAATCATCATCTCTATATGTGGTGTTATAGGTTGCTTCATCTCATGGAGGAATGATAGCATGGACCTAGTTAGATGGAAAGTAGCTATCACTGTCATGGAGATGATGAGGAGAATGAAACTATTTCCTGTGTATAAGATATGGCATTGAAGATTTAAACAAAGTTGTTAGCTTATTTGTTAAATCATATATGTGTGTATAGGTTTTCTTGTTAATGGAAATCCATAGAGTAGAAAGATAACATGCTATGAAATATGACATATATTACAAATGGTATAAAGCATCATCTATACATGTGTTTATGTCTTCTCTCAGTTCATTCTAAACTAAAAATACAAACATGTAAATGAAAGCTTTAGATTTTGAAATAAAAATTGATTGATTTATTCTTTGATTATGATCAAGATGATATGAATTATAAGATATATGAATCTAAAATATTAGTTTTGGAAATAAAATATAAGTATAAATATAAAAAGATACAAACCCTTAGTGTGTCTAGGGTTAGGGTTTATTTTCAACAAATTTAAATTATATTGAAATAAATTTAAAACCTAATATGAATTGTATTAATTAGCTAGGTTGTCTAAAAGTTAGAAAATTAGAAGTATTCATCCCTAATTTATTATGCATAAATTTTAGAATAATTCAAATTAGGGTTTGAAGCAATATTCAAAGTAAGTTGGGTTCACCAAATATTTTATCCTCTTATGTTTGGATTAAAGGGAATAAATGCCTAAATTCTTTAAATAATATGTAATAATTAAGTATTGATTTGCTATGGATTTTGACATTATTTGACTTTCTAAAAATAGTAATAAATAGGTATATATATAAAATTCACTAGAAAGTGAATCTCGTAGATGATCTAGGTTTTAGAAATAAGTTTTTTGATAGTTATAAGTGTTATCAACAATATTATGGGATCTATTTGCTCACTGGATAGTAACACCCTACCTAAACATTAAGACCATGTTGTTTTTGTGTTGTCAAAGTAGCGCTAGTGTCTTTTTTTAAAGACTATTCCTCTTCTATGGGAGAACTTATGCTTGTAATTTTAGGTCATGTTCCTACACGTAAGAAATATAGAAATATTTATTGTGCCTAAAAAACATGATTTAGTATGCAAAGCCTAATCCTCCTTCCAAGTATGGCATGAGAAATAATTATGTGTCTATTAGTGGGATAGGCTAAACATCCTCAACACCACAATGTGAATATATTTGACTACATACAAATACTGTAAAGATGGATCAAGATTGATGTACTTCTCCCACCTAATACTTGATGTAAGTGCAAGTGAATGCTAGAATGAGAGTGGAATTGGATGCCTTCAATGTGCTTGAACTTTGAAATCTTTAAATCCTAGGTTTAGGGTTATTATAGATGGTATTACGTAGAAGTGGGATAGATAGGGATCAAATGCTTTAATTTTGCTCAGCATGTCATTTATTTGAATAGGCTCTTTAATCTATTTTACATTTAGTGAATAAAGTTCAAATACACTTGTATTTATATAGATATGTAACTTGTGAGGATAATCAAATGTACTTAGGATGACCTTAGGAGGGTCACACACTTGCAAAATTACCCATTCAGGAGAGTAAAGGCAAATGACAATAGTGCCTAGTTGGGGATACTAACACCATGTGGTTGTAGTGTCCCAAATATGAGACTAATGTCCACCTAGTAGGCTGCTAGGTAAATTGTGTTGGGATCTGATAAAGATATCTTGAGACTATTATTTAGTTAAATCTAACTATATTAGGTCTATAAAATGACTAGAAAAGTGTGTCAAAGGTTTTAGGATAGTCCTAGGGCTAAGCTAAGAATATGATAACTCAATCGACACTCTTAGGATCCATATACCAATTTTAGGTGATTAAAATTTTAAATCAATAATTGTTTACTTTTAAATAGTAATCATTAGTTGTTTATGATATTATCAATTAATTAGATTTAGTGGAGGATTGAATTTTATTAACTACAGAAAATGTAAGTTTTAAATTGATGTTTTAACCTCCTTTGTCTTCATAATGGAGTTACCTCTATATAAAGAGTTATAGATAATTTATTTTTCAACATGTCCATCTTGATGATACTTATTGTTTATTTATTTCCTTTAATATACATTTGCATGTAGAATCTCTTTATTGTAAACATAAAACTGATTTCTTATACTTATTTATGTGGATTGTAGGAAGTGATTCAAATGCTATAGTGGTAGACTATGTTTTCTCAAGCATGCAAATAATTTCCTTCCATATTCTATATGGGTTTGCCATTCCCCACAACATTGTTTCTCAAACTCACCATGAAACATAACGTATCCTCATTACGTAAAGCATTTCCATGTTTTATAAATAGACACACCTCATTTTCCATTGTTGACTCCACTATAAATATAAAAGCAGTCTTACTTCATTTAATTCTTTCAAATCCAACTAAAAAAGCACATAAATTTTATTATTTGAGAATAAATAATATTATATGTAATCCACATCTTATAACACATTATATGCATAATAGATTTATGATATTTCATGAAGAATTATTAAATAAAAATTTAAGATCATTAGACTATTTTTATTGGTAGGCAATAAATTTCTCTAGTTCATTTTTTAGTTTTCGAAAAAAAATTCTTTTATTGAACCTTATATAAATGAGTATTATTGTTAGGAATGAATGTAAACATAAATAATTCAAACATATTCATGGATTTATCTAGATAAAATATGTATACAATATTGAGGCATTAGATTGGGAAGATCAAACTACAATTGTCAATGTAAAAACCAATTTTGGAAAATATATACTAGCTTCAAATCTACATGATAGATTTTATAGAAATCAAATTTTTCATTTTTATATTATTTATAATCAATTTTTATTAAATGAAATGGCCATACTTTCAAGAAATCCTTTTATTAACTATGAATAGATTTTTAATAATGTTCAAAGCCACACTAAATGCATTTAATAAAAACTCCTTTAAAAAATGAAGGATTCTTTAATTTTGGTATAAAGTGTTCTGATAATTGTATTAATCATTTCCATAATCATTAAAATTAATGAATAAAAAAATCACAATAATTATCATTTTCAATCCTACGATTTCATATTAATCTATGTTGAAATATTTTTCAAAATATTCTTCAAAAATAAAGAACCAATTTTAAAAATAACACCATATGGTTATAATAATATAAGAAAATGCAAACTAAAATGCAAAATCTAAAAATTTATTTTGTAAATACTTAACTAATAGTATTATTCATCATGACATCAATGAATATGAAGTTTACATATTTTATAAAACTCTTTATTTTTTTGTGTAGTTGAATATTTTTCTCATAAAATGTTGGCTATAAAATTCTATGTCATGTTTCCAATAGTGAATCTAATTTTATTGTTTTTTTAGTTTCAATTTATTCATACATGGATTGGCCTCCTTCATTATATCTATTATCACTCATAGAATTAGTAAGGAATTGGTTGTATGAAAAAAATTATTGTTTTCAAAAGTGGAGAAAAACATTGTGCTGGTTATTATTCATGTCTTCCACATTCCTTCAAAATATTTTAATACCAATGTAATATTATATTAAAGTTAATTTATTTTGTACAAAAAAATTTAGGACATCATCACAAAAATTAGTCATTCTACAACAAATAGAAAACTCCCACCACCCATGGCACATTCACTCTACATTTTTAAAAATGTATTGTTTTGAGATGATGGCATTATTCATCACAACTTTTCAGAACTTAATGCAAGGATTTTTTTTGTCACAACTGCATCCTAACAATGATATCCAACTTAATAAGCTTGAAATGCTTGGTCATTATGACTTTCATATACATCATAATTAGGATGATAGTAACATTTAAAAGTCCATGAAGGAAACAATTACTTCCTCTATAGAACTACATTGACAAACCTACCATATTTACACATTGTGTGTCTTATCTAAAAAAGAAAGAGAAAAAATGTTATTATTATGTGCCACTAAAATCAGCATAACACAATGCCTGCATTGAAAATGATAAATCAATAGATTGATGATACACGAAAATCACACGTTATCAAAAACATAAGATTTGTATTAAATTTACAAGCAGCTTACAATAGCTTTCCATTTACATTTCTTGTACCAATAGGTATTGTATAATTTAATATTAATGCCTTAAAAATCCATTCAAGGTGTATCATACATATAAAATAAATAAAACCATTACAAGGGAAAGCACTCCCAATTTTACAACAATCTTTGTAATATATTCAATACAGTCTTATTCATGAAATGAGTTTCACATGGCAAAATTTGTTAACACATATTAATCAATGTTTACGAGAAGCATTCCCATAACATAGAAACAATTCATTTGGTGCAAAATATATTGCTCCCATTGTTGATTTGAGTTAGCTCCCTCCAATACACAATATACCAATATATGATGATACATCATATTATTAAACCATTTCGTATACCTTAAACATTTTGATTATATTATGCATAATTTTCAATAAAAAGGCTCCAATCCAGGAAAGGTGAATTTTTTAAATCTGTCATTGAATATATGAAACATTGAAGCAAAAGTTGAAGACTAGAATTTATTAATGTATCAAATAGATAAGTATTCGATTTCTAAATTAAAACTTTCATTTCATTTGTCAGTTCACTTATATGCAATAACTAATATGATTTTAACACTTAACAAGGAGTTGTTGAAATCATTAAATATGTCGATTACATGGAGCAATGCAAAATGTATTTGGCAAAGGAACTTTGGGGATTATGATGATGAGCAATTATATACCATAATTCTTCTATCAAAATAAGAATGAATTATTCTTACAACCAATTTATGAATTGAGTTTGACCTGATTAATATTAGTCTTGACAAAATTCATTCTATATTTTATAAATTTTGTACCAAACCTCATGAATTGCCAATGTTTGTTACTGTACACATGAAAAATAAAATATAAGTATTATATAGAATGAAACAAATTTCTCAATATGTACAGATTTCTCTCATAAGTAGAAGCAACCGTTAAGTAACATCAATTGAAAATGTCATGATCTTTGACAATACATAGATAATAGAAGTTAACATTGGAATATGTAACCCATATTATTAAATTTTAAGGCCTAACTTTTATTGCACTATCAAAAGTGTGATCCTTGCAACACTTTTGTAGTTCACATGTTTTCTGTTTTGACCGATATGAAAGGTATGTTACATTCTATTTCTCTTCCAATTATTTTATTACTGTTTTGTTATCCCTATATCAATACCCGCTGAAGAAGTCACCTTGGACAGCGATCATTAAGCTCTTCCTTTGTCGAGCGTAAATTCTTTTTTTTTTTTTTTCAATAAACAGGCGGCGAGTCTTCACCAGAGATGGGAAGGCTTCAACTTGGACATGGATCCCCCAAAGCGAGGGTGTTTGGCATCAATCGATGTATTTGTGGGTTCATCTCCAATTGACTATTTGTGGAGGCAGTGTGATTATCAAATTGAAGGATCCTTTAGGCAACGTTCATGTGCGATTTACAACCGCTCAGGCAGTATTGTGGCACAGGTAAAATTGGCTGTTTTTTCAAAGCGAAAAGTCATAGAGTAGATGGTTTCAAAGCAAATACTTATGATGGGAGCCGTTGTATGCAGGTGAAAAGGAAGCATGCGAGTTGTGATCTGCTGCTGGAGAAGGACGTGTTTACTCTAGTGGTGTATCCCGGTTTTGATCTTGCTTTGATTATGAGCTGGATCGTGGTGGTTGATCATATCAACGGAGATGATCTCTCTCTTCTTTCAATCCACAGTGCATTCAAATCGTACCATTTAGTTGGAAAAATAGACACAAAAAGAAAAAGATGAATTCTCCAATGATGAGGATGATTCCAGATAATATTAATTTTATAATGTCAAGTTAATTAGCTTTATGAAATAAACTATTGGACAAAACTGTGTTGTATATTCACTAATAAATTGTTGGTGTTTCCAACTGGGTAAAAAATGCGTGTTTGCTTGTAGGGACTTGATTTCGTGATTGCATAATAGAAGCGGCCATTTTAAGGCAGTGTGCTGTACAAGATATTGTTTTGGCATTGGGCTTGGAATCCAATGAAAATAGGTTAGGCCATCGTATCCACCATAGAAAAAGTAGGAAGACAAATACAAATGTCGTTCAAGTGCTTGGAGACGAGGTTTTCTTGTGCGGAAACTTATCACGAGGTGGGATTACAAATTAGACAGCTGCATCGCATACGTATTTGTTTCAAAAGGCAATCAATATCTGAAAGCTGCAGCTTGTTTTAGTCTCCATCAAAGAAGATTGACGTGATAAATGTGATTACAAATGAGACAATCTTGTAAGTGAGATTGAGATAATTAAATAGGACATTTTTTTTGACAGGTATGTTTTTATCCTTCATTGAGGTAGTAATTTGTACCATGATGTGCGGTACTAGTTGTAGATACCATTGATATAATAATGGGTGGTATTGTAGGTATGAATGTATGGGCGTATTCTACTTGGGTACATTCTGAAATCAATCAATCATTATATAAATAGGTCCTTCTATTAGTTGCAGGTTTATTTTTATTGTAATATCATTTCATTGGCATAAGGATCATGATATATTAGAACTATATATTATCATAGATTAAGTTGGTTTAATGTGGGTTTAGAGTTTGCTTCAACTTTAATGTATTGTATGTATTGGGATATGTGTGGCTGACTCGTCACTATCATAACCTTTAATTAAATCATATGTTAATTTTCATAGTAGGATCAACCTAAGATCTATCCACAACAAAATTATAATTTACATATGAGATAGTGGTTAATAGTTTATTATAATATTATGAATTTTATTTTTATTGTAAAGTTATGGAAGTTTCCCTAAATGTGGGTTAATAATAATAATAATAATAATAATAATAATAATAATAATAATAATAATAATAATAATAATAATTACTATTATTATTATTATTATTATTATTATTGTGGTTCTACTTTTGTAGGATATTAATTTCATTCGAAATGATATGGGAGTTTCAATTGGGGAAAAAGTGCGATTGAAACTTAACTTGGAATAATTGCCTATATATTGGAATCCCTTGGTGATTGAAGTTTGAGACTCATTTTAGGAAGGTAAAAAAAAATCATTAGTGTTTCATAAAAAAATTTGAGCAAGTTATTTCTATTTTAATATTTTTCCAAAATTTGATCTATATAAGCCACATTTTTTAGATTTCTTATTCTTTCTTTAATTTTTTGGATAAATCCCTAAAATATAGTATGGTCTTTTTATTTTAAATTTATAAATTTGAAGCTGACCTAAGTCAAAAAAATTGGGTTCAAAGTTTTGTCAATGTTTTAAATCAATTCTACATTGTAAATCCTTTGTGTTGTAGGAGTCCATGCTAGGGGGAAATGAAACAGTTCTAAAAATCCAATCAAAACTCTTATAGAGAGATCTTGGTTCAAGAGTATTTGTAACTCTTTCATGGTACTATCCTGAGGAGCATTCGATATGAGGTCCTTCCTTCCAAAATTTACATCATTTTGCAGGTAAAGTTTGTTCCCTATGAATTTTCTCTCTTTCTCTATTTCATGGATATATATTGTACATGAGTACCTTATCAAGCCTAGTTGTTGGGTGTCATACTGTGGATATGCCACCATATTATTTATTAGATATTTTTATCTCCTAAGTTCACTTGAGGGAGGGGGGTGAGGGTTAGAATATCTATTTCTCATGCTTGCTAGGTCCTAGCTAGGTATTTCATCATTTTTCTAGTTTTGTCCTATGTGAGGATTTATCCCACATTGCTTA
>JARHVA010006378.1:830000-835000 GCA_037957365.1 Torreya grandis | reverse complement strand
TAAATTAGATTAATAGCTTCAATGAGAAATACATTGAAAGTTATTGAATATCTATTATTATAAATTCATAATTAAAAATATTTGGACCAAGTCATCACCCATGATATCATCACAAGGGTATCATCCAAAAAACATTAATGGAGATAAATATCATGATTAAAACTACCAATGCCTTATTAATGCTCTATTCTTCCAAATATTAATGACCATATTTATTACTTATCTATCCAAAATTGAATGAATTTGTGACCCTACATCTTGATCATCAGATGGAGGGCCATTAATGAGTTAGCTCATTTTATTAATCTCTTTTTGTGTAAGGCTATTGTGTATGAATAGATTCAAAAAGCTCTTTTTAATATATAAAAAACTATCAATAAATATCACTAGAGAACTACACTCATCCTTTCAACATTGATCAAATCAAAGATCCAAAAACATTGGATTAAAGAGAAATGTATGGCTTGATGCTTATGATACCGCATTTAGAAAGACTTGTACAACTCAATTTGGGCATAAATATGTTTAATGAACTGATCTTCAAGGAGTGCCACTTGGGGAAGGTATTGTCCATGTTTTATTTTCTAGACATATTGATCCATGTCCCTTGAGGGAGTAGGCCTAGAATATCATGCTTTTTTATGCATTGTCATATTTTTTATGCCTTAAATGCATGAACTACCATGCTCTACAATCCTATTCTACATTTTGACATTCCCAGTCAGACTGAAACACACTAAATTATTCTAATTACTTATTATCATATTATTTTGTCAAATTTTATTTCTAAATTTTGTGAAAATTATCTAAAAAATAAACATTTTTAATTCTCAAGTTCATGGCCTATGGAGTTACAAATTCATGTACTATGTATCTATGAATTTAGAGCCAAAAATAACAAAATCATGTTGGAAAACTGTGAAATCACCTAAGAAAACTATGAATTCATCTATGTTGTATACCTTCAATACATGTATGTAAATTCAAAGAGCTTATTTATCAAATCAATATTGATAATTGTGAATTAATTCTATGTTGCTTTGAATTTCATTTTGTAACTTTCTAAGAATCATGAAATCATAAAAAATTCACAACTACTAATTCATCATCAAACTATGAAATCAAGCCACATTATCATAAAATGGTTCTGATATATTTTTATGTTTTTTTCATGTTTTATGTGGATTATAAAATTATACAAATTCATAACTATAAATTCATTATATAAATACAAAATCGTCGAACAAAATTACAAAAATTATCTAACTAGGTAGCAAAATTAGTAAGGTAAGTTATGAAATCATATAGGTAATTGTGAAATCACTCATGTTGGTTTTCTATGCTTTGTAGTTTCCTATGTTTTTTATTAACATGTAATTTCATAGTTTATATTTTACTATGTAACTAAGAAATTATTCTAGAGAACTATTTTTCATTATTTTGAGCTAATTTTTAGGTTTTCTCCATCATCTAATTAATCACAAATTAATCCTCTAATGCTTCTTTTAAGGAATTAATCAAACCATTTCAAGTTGTTATTTGGTGCTTTAAAATTTGTGCAAAGAATTATTTTTGTTTTTTCATTTCAATCTTTTAAACAAAGGCCAAATTTCAATCACATTTTGATTAGTAATTTAAAATAACAATCAACTTTTTTTTTTCTTCATTTGTTATAAAAAACATTTCATCTCTTTTCTAATATAAACTTGCATCTATGCTCTCCCCTTGTCCCTTTTAGGGAACTTGGGTGACCAAAAAGACATCATTTTACTTGTTTTATTGAGTGAAACCTATATAAATGTTGTGTCTACTCTCCCCTTCTTCTTAGGGACTTGTCTAACTTATAAATGACCTAGTTATTCCATTTATTTTGACTATTTTACTTGGGAGTAGGATTTCATCACCTCCTTAGGGGTTCTTTAGTATGAATTTGACCTGTGGTTTCATCTCACTACACTATTCCAACTCCACTCTCTGGTGGGGTATATAAATTATGTGTACTATTAGATTTGATTTTAACAAAGTGGTTAGATTGACAAGTTTAATGGGCTGTTGGGCCAAGTGGTGGTCTAGACATCAGACTCCACTAAATAGTACATGGCTGAAGTCATTATGCAAATGACAAGATATTCACATAACAAGTTAGGCTATTTAGATATAACTAATGTAATTTTGTTCCCAAGTGTTTCTAGGAACTTGTGGACCATCTAGATAAACCATGTTGAAATTTTAGCTTAATTAACCTCATTTACCATAGAATATCCTAACAAATGTTGAGTTGCTTTAGAATTATAAGTTCCTTGACATGTATTAGTTATTGACAGATAGAGGGGGCAATAAAAAATCTACCTACATGTGCTCTTTATTTTTGGATTAACAATTAATTCCTCTCAAGACTAGAATATTGGTGGAAACTTTGGCTTATAATATACACAACTTGTGTCAGTTTAGCATAAGAATGTGCATTTAGGTTTTCCTTCTTCTCTACTTGCATTGTGAGTCTAAATACCATCTCACACAAAAAAAAAGTTTCTTAAATCCTCCTAAACCATTTCTTTTTTAAAATCAAGTATTCAATCCAAGGACAAATAGTTTGCACTTAAGTCTTGCTTGTCATTGGGGCTTGAGTGTTTTACTCTTTGTGTTTGGGTTGCATCACTTGGATTTGATTTTGATTTTATTTTAGATCCTTACCTAAGTACATGTTTTTTTTTTTATATATTTTATAGATTGGCATCTATCTACACATTTAGGTTTTATGTTATTTGCATTACCATTTAACACTTATTCATTTCTAAAAACATTACATCTATAGTTTGAAACAATAGCCTTTGTCTCACTTTATATCATTACAATATCCATTTGATTTTCAATCTAGAACTTATTTTTTCTTATGATAACGTATGCCCTAATTTCTTGGACCGTTCAACTTTATGTTCTATTATGTGCATCTATGTTTCCCATTTTATTCTAATGTTTGAACTCAATTTTTTTTGCATTTGCCATATGCTCTGAGTTCCTAGACCATTCGACCTTCTTCTGATTTGGTGATCAATATCAACCATGGTCTCATTGTGAGATGGGTTTATACCCTTTTATAATTTATAATATTTCACTTTTCTACTTTCCCTCTAAATATGACTTAGTTTTAGTCCTACATGATCTGAACTTGGCCTAAACCAAGTCATGTACTAGCCCATATGATTTTTTAGAGAGTTATGTGTCATTTTCATCTTTTTCAACACATGTGATCAGACACATTTTATTATTTTACAAAAAATATTAAATGGGTTTGTAGAGGGAAAATTATAGTTTTAAATATACCATTTTTTAGTGTTAAAATATTATTCTTAATTATTACTTAATTTCTACACAACATACCTCATTATAGACTATATCCATATCATTACAAATATATTTATAATTTTCTGAATATTAATCAAAATATTATAAAACTTATCTCTCAATAATTTACATATTTTCATCTATACTTTGAAAAAAAATCATGAAATTAAGGTAATAAATTTGTATTCATAAACTTTGAATTTCAATTTTAAAGTTATCTTTACTTGTAAAATTATTTAAAATGTGTGTGTGTGTGTGTGTGTGTGTGTGTGTGTGTGTGTGTGTGTGTGTGTGTGTGTGTGTGTGTGTGTGTGTGTGTGTGTGTGTGTGTGTGTATTAAAATAATAATAAAAAGTATTCTCAACAATATTGAACATCTCATATATCCATATATGAAATTTCATACAATAATTCATTAGTTTACTCAACAAAGTTATGTTCATACACATGCAGTCTCCTTATCTTTTAACAAAATGTATCAATCCAACGTCATAAATGCATCCACTATGCGCACTTTTATCACCTAGGTATTGAAAAAATGATATATTTATAAACTAAATTCAAAATGACACAATTCATATTATTGCATCATTGTCAAATTCTTTTTCCAAGAGTCTCAAAAATTATCTCCAAGTTAAGCTATTATTATTTTTAGGAAATAAGTTGTCATTTTAAGCTCCCCCATTTTATCCCCCATTATCATGCATCTACCCATGCATAGTGAGTAATGGAATATAGTTTTGGGTCTTCTTTCTTTAAACGTATCTCTTCTGGGTAGACTTGATGGAGTG
The DNA here is from genome assembly GCA_037957365.1 of Torreya grandis. Lineage (NCBI taxonomy): Eukaryota > Viridiplantae > Streptophyta > Pinopsida > Cupressales > Taxaceae > Torreya > Torreya grandis. The sequence continues at coordinate 830,864 of JARHVA010006378.1, read as the reverse complement.
AATTATACTACAAATTATTTTTTAGATTTAATAAATATTTCTACTTGTTATGCTAGTTAAATTGGCTTTACTAGTTCAATTGTTACTGCAAGTCTAAGATTTTTTTGGCTATCTACTAAGGAATAATATTATATTTTTGAGAGATGTTCAAGTGAGGGTCGGATGAGCCAAACTATAGATTTTAGGGTATAGATTTTCCAAATTGGAACTATTTATCATGGTATAATAATATCTTTATTGAGAGTGTAAGGATCCTCATATTCCCTAGCTTCATATTTCTCCATTAACTATGCCAAAAACTTCTCAATGGCAACGTTTTATGATAAAATATCAAGTTACTAGTGTGGATAATATATAGGAATATTTTTGGTACTTTCATTGATTTTTAGTGGTATACTAAATTATTATTCTATAAGGAAGTTAAATCTTCTAGGAAAAAATCTACCAAAGTGATCTCTCTCACAATGCATGTAACTAGCCAATATTCATTAAAAATTATTTTATCCTATCTTACATATGTTTAGTAAATATGGATATTTAATTTCTAAGTTATACTTATATTAAGAAATGATTAATATATAAAGTACAAATGTATCCCATTTTTTTAAGAATTTAGAACTTCAACAACCTTTCCTAGAAGCGATGCTTAAAATCTAGGGATACATAACAAAACCATCAGTTATATGATTATTAAATATTATTAAAATTAAAAGGTGAATTAAAATAGATAAATATATACATTATTGATAAAATGATCCTTTAAATAATTATCAAACTAGGGACATCCACATTTTCAAGGAGTCTTTATTATATATGCACCACTAAACTACTTGGAAGAAATGAGTGGAATAACACACTAGATTT
>JARHVA010006378.1:797500-822500 GCA_037957365.1 Torreya grandis | reverse complement strand
CATCGACAGTGATTTTTACTACTGATGCATCCTCCTTTGTAATCAACATGGACAGGTGGCAATTTTTGCTGCCCATGCATACCTTCTCCCCATTTTTCACTAACTCTGGGAAATTTTCATTTTTTTCATTTTTCATACCCACTTCCCTTTCATTCTCCAATGTTCTCTCACCACCACCCTTTCAAGTGCATTTACCAATTCATGATCACCCAACATGTAATTTTCCCAGATTGCCAATATTTCCCCTAATTACATGATCGAGATCCTTCTGTCAATGTACTTTTGACAAAGGCTCATCCCAATGACTGAAGCTTCTCTAAAGAAATCAAAGGTAGTGAAGTACCAATATTAAGGTGTTTTCCCAATCACCTTGATCACTTCTAATGTCAATGACATTAGGGACACAGAGATCGGCCACATTGATATGGTCGAGTTCATGGAGAGAATCAAGGCAAAAAAATTGATCTCTAAAATCAAGAGAATAATTGAGAGCAATAATCATCTAGTCTCCTCTTTTCCTATGGTAATGCATCACATAGACTTCATTTTCCAGTGCACCCAATTCTACAACAAAAAGACCAAAGCTGTGTTAGATGCTAGTGGCAACGTGGTAATTTGACTGGACCCCAAATTTATCGATAAAGTTTTCATGTGTCCTCCTGCTACTGAAGTATTGAAGATCGACTTCATTGAGGCACAAAATGAATATGACAAAGATCTTGAGAAGGTCAAGAAGGTGATCAACAACAGATAGATCAAGACTCCCAGAGCCAACTTATCTAGATGGACACAAAACATTCTGAGGAGTGACTTTATAGAGGAATTTGGTGACTTAATTACTCTTCTCAACAGGGTATGAGGTTTACCCTCTTCTTCTAAATTTCATGAATGGATGTATCACTTCATCAAGATAATTCTCTAAAGGAAACAAGTCATCTTCTGGGGTGAACAGATTAGCAATGCTCTACATGAGCAATTGACAAAGTGTCTACTAATTCTAGTTCAAAGTTTTATATGTCTTCATACTTGGTGTATATTGCAGCATCAATGAGAACATTTATAGGTTTAATGTCAGAGGGACATAGAAAAACTACCCTTGTATATCAATATTACCCTCAGCTAACATTAAAGGGATCAATCCATCACTTTAGAAGGGTAAATGATGCCTTATTTATAGTATTTTTGTGTCTTTTTGACCCTCAATTAGAATAGAAGAGAGTATCAGATGAAGCCTAGACTTTTGTCAATGTCTTCTACTGTATGTTCTTACAATTCCTTACCTTTTTCTATCAATGGGTTGAGTTTTTCCAAGGCTATCCCTATATGCTCCCTAGATTTCTTCTAATAAATTGGTCTTGATGGAGCTGTGTAGACAAATTATTATCATGCACAATAAATAGATGGAACATAAAAAATGAGGTTTAAGGTTCCCCACTTAAATTAGTAGATACTCGGTATTGACCGCTACCAAAGCAAGGCTAATGGAGACTGAAATGCAACTTGTCACCATTAAGCATTTCAAAATATGGCCCAATTTTGACTACAAGGGTGTCAAAGACCTGATCGAAAGGAAGACTCAATTTCATGAACCCATGATCAAAGACGTCTGGATAGATTTGAGGACAGTAGAAGATATCAAGAAAATGGACTACAACAAACTATCTCTACAAAAATTGAATATCTAGGGCTCGCTGATATTCCTCCAAATCTAGTAGATAATAGAGATCTTATTAATGGCAGATATCTTGTTGAAAATGTCGCTAACTCTCTTCTTCCTCTGATTTAATGGTCTCAGAAAGAGTTGACCTCCTTGACAATGAGATTTGAACCAATATTGGCTAACACCAATGATTGGTTAAAAAATAAGGGGATCACATTAAAATAATTCATCATAGGATCAAAGGCTGAATTCCAAGAAGAGATAAGGAAGAGAGTGGAAAATAGAACAAAGAATAAAAGTGACATTCCTTCTCCTTCCAAGCCCCATAGGCCTAGGATCATTTTTATGTCAAAGAAATCAAAGGTTGCTGAGAAAGAGCCAAAGTCAATAGATATGGGGGTTGAGGAACAAAGCACAAATGAACAAGTGACAAAATAGATGAAAATAGATGATAGGCCTGTAGGTCAATAGGGGACAAAAAATCTATCTCCATAAGAGGGGGTGTAGCTAGTCACAGGGATTTCTTCTTCTCCACCCCACTCACCTTTTGTAACTCCTTCACCCATTTCTCCCATCAGTATTAACTCTTCTGGAGCTGCCTCTCCTTCTAGAGTTATTTTTGGTGACCCTCAAGGTGCTTCTAGAGATGTTCTTTGATCATCAGGATCCATCCCCGATCTTTCATCTCCTTCTTTCAACATCAGAGATAGTTCCACCTTCGACTAGTCAATGGCTAGTGTAGTTTTGCCTGATACTACACCCACTACGCCCATTGTTCCCACCAGTAGTGTAGATGTTACCCTAGTGACACCAACTATAGGGATTATTGCTACTATAAGTGCTTTTACTCTTCCACCTTGGTTGTCAACTTTCACACCCAAAAGGAAAAAGCAAGCCATCTCTCTAGATGACTTTGACTACGGTAAAATAGTATCGATGAAAGCTAAGACCCCCAAAAAACCCAAAATATTTTCAAAAATGATGGGAGATAAGGGGCACAAATTTCTAGAGATAGCCAACCCCCCACAAGATGTAACCCTTGAGAATTTTGATATAAGTAGCTACTCCATTTCATTAGTTGAGTTAGGGAAAATAACTCACGAGGGGGCCAAGAGTGATTTGCAATCCATGATGGATACCATGGTCCAAAAATTTGATAGAGAGAGAGAAATGAAAGATTATTACAAAGAAAGAGTGGAACAATTGACCACATTGCTCAGGAGATTCACTTTTGCTCCAGAAGCGATAACTCTAGAGGCTTTCTCTGTAGATGATCCTGTAATCAAAAAAGTGGAAAAGACCTATCTAAAGGCAAAATTACTTGAAGATTACCTAGATAAGATGCATGCATAGGGGATTTACTTGTTTACAAAGGTAGATGAGAAGATAGGTAAAATAAAGAAAGTGATAACAGAGTTAGAAGATCTAATCAATATTATTTCTCAAGATATTGAAAGCACCAATAAATATCTTAGCAAGTGGATAGAAATGAAAGTGCTAAAGAAACGTACCCTAATATCAATCGACATCATTGCCAATAGATATTTTTATATTGAAATTAAATAGTCACTGATATACAAGATCTAGGTACTTAAGGAACTGGTCAGTGACCTTGAATCTTCCAGAGATTCCAGTGAAGAAAGAGACACCAGTCTGTTGAAAAAATTGGAAGAGTTGCCTTGAAGACTCACCTCTCGAGAAAACTAATTAATTTTAGTAGAGGAAATGATTTAGGAATTCAAAGGTATGATCTGAAGGGAATTTCAGGAGAAAGCATTCTCGATGACTTCTTTGGATAATATTTTAGATAATTAGTTAACTCTAGATAATCTGAGAATCAGGTTAACTAGTCATGCGAAGTCAATCACAGCAATGAGAGACACCACAGTCAGAGCTAAGGTGGTATTCAAAACTACTATTGTGCCAGACAGTATCAGGCTATAGGCAGCTATTGCCATGTATGATGCTCATCTAAAGAAAGTTGGTGACAAAAGTTAAACTGTTCTATTTCTTCTTCTCCATTCTTCTCATGTACTTTGTAACTGACTTGGGACATTTACACATGTACTTTTTTCATGTGTAAATACATGTAAAAATCTAGAAAAGTCCCAAAGTCAATGGAGACTCTTCTTTGACTAGGTTTTAATATTTAAGTATTTTCTCAATTTTGAAAGATTTTTCCTATATATAGAGGGAGCCTCTTTTGTAAATGAATCTCTAGATAATTGAGAGCAAAAACTCTGCCAAAATTGGCATACTTCTTGAGACTTTGATCTCAGCTTGTAAATCAAAATTTCTTGAATGAATGAGAAGTAAGTTATTTTCAAACTTTGTGTTGAGATAATTTGTGTTGTTTAGGAGATCATTCTTATGTTCTCTTTCTTAATAATCTCTCATTTGTTTGATTAAATAACCAAAGTTTGTGTGAAAATTATCTGAAGACATTCTAACAGATATTAGAAAGACTTTGAACTATTTTTATCCTTTGTGATCTTGTTAGCTGTTGTAGTTTTAGGTGAAGACTTTGAGCTTTACTTCACTCTATTGTTACGTACGCTTCAAATTAGTGAGAGAGGCAACAAAAGACTTTGTGATTTCATGGGTTTTATTTTGGACCTAGTTACTACTTGAGGAGATTTTCTACTATTTGTTGAATACCATTTATGAAGGAAGAAGAATGCTTTCAGTCATCAACTAGGATTTCTCTTTTGCTCTATGAACATCATCTCTGAAAAAAGAGAGATGGATGGTGTTATCTTACCCTGAGTATTATTTTTTGCTTATATATATATATAGGGAACCTCCCTTTGATGAGAGGAGAGATTTATCTCATTAGGATGTGGTAAACCCACACTTTTTGCCATATAAAAATTCATATATTGTGGTTGATATACCTATTTTGCCATCAGTTAGCTGACAACAAAATATTCAACCAATATCTTTTGGCAACTCCACTAGGGACTTACAAAAGTGCATTTTCAAGCCTCAAGCTTCAACTTGAAGTATCTCCAGTTCCTCTTTCATTTTATAATCTTGCAGATCCATCGTACACGTGAAGCTAGAGAGCTCAAGGTATTGTTGATCCTGTATTCGAGTTGGTGTGAGGAACTAACTTTGAGATTTCCCCTCCACCATTTTGCCTTCAGTGAACTAAGAGTTTTCCCCCTACCAACGTCAGATCTCCCATACCTGGTGAAACTTCTAGTCTCAGTACCAGTAAGGTTTTGTCTCTACTAACTCCACCAAGATTTTTTATCCTGCCATTCAATCATCCTATCATAATGGGCCAAGGTCCTCAAGGCAACTCCTTTGGCCCTCTCAATCTAACCCCACCTTTACACAAACTACCTCATAGTTTGAGAAAGAATTTGCCCAAATTCTATGGTGATGGTAAGGTTCATCTTGATGAGCATATTGTTGTCTTCTCTATAGCATGCGGTGTGATAGGTGTGGAATAGAAAGATGTAGCAGTTAGAATTTTCATATAAACTTTGCAAGGTGCTATCATAGATTGGTTTTACGACCTTCAAGCTCAAACTATAACTGACTGGAATACACTCGAATCTAAGTTTGAGGCTAGGTTTAAACCTACTGAAGATGCAAATGCCTCTTTGGCTCAGCATACACAAATAAAAAAGGAGACTCATGAGCCTATGAGATATTTCATACAAAAAATCAATAAACTAAGGAACTGAATTCCTATGATCACTCAGCCAACACTAAAAAATCTCAAGTGCTTTTTCATCAACTCATGACTTCATAAAGTAAGTTTCCTGTTGAGGTGGGTCAATCCTATAGATCTCACTGTGGCTCAAAATTTGGCTACTAAGATTGAGGATAATCTTATCCTAGTAGGTAAGATCAAGAAAGACTCTAATAAAAATAAATTTTCTCCATCTGCCGAAAGTTCTTCCATGAGCACCACAGATCCTATGGTGCAAAGATTGATGAATGAACTGCTAGCTTTGAAAATAAAAATGGCCCAAGGTATATTTTTTCCTCTGTATCAAGATATGCCAAGAAAGACATTTCAAAACCAGTCATATCAAGGCAATGCTGCTAGAAATCAAGGGCAACAAAACCGCCTACCTCCTCCACACAGGAAGCTTGCCATTGAAGCAACACTTGCTAATTTAGCAATTGATTACATGGAAGCTGAACATGATTTCTCATTCCAACTTGAGTTGGACCAACAAGATGATGCTAATCTCTTCATAGAACTATAAGAGGAATTAGCTGGTGACTCCAATATTGGTTTTCTAGATTATCAAGATGAAGTTGGATGTAACGGAGAAGTGTTTGATAGATCTAATGCTATTTTTACTAGATCCCAAAACTAGTCAGTTTAAAAATCTAATAGAGAAAAGTAGGAGAAGAACCTCAGCCAGTAATTTCTATCGCTAAACAAGGGACTTCATTGCCTTTCCAACCAAAGGATTAGGCAGCTAACAAGAAAGTAACTACCTCAAATCGTCTCATACCTTCTACTTCTATTTCTCATACCAGTGCCACACCTACTAAAGATCAGGATGATGGGATCCCTTCCTCTGTCTCTAACTCATTTCAATTATTTGATATAATTGATCATGCCAAAAAGACTAAGATTTGAATGACTGAGATTGAGTATTTGTGAGCCAATCTTGAACAATTTGATAGATTAGCAGAATATGTGAAAAATAAAACTTCCCCTATAAGACAAGATTTTTCAAAGATGACTCATGACTCTTCCAAGAATAAATTCATCTAGAATAATCTTGTCATCACTCCTCTCATTGCTCCCAAGAAAATAGAACCTTTCTATGTTTCCTTGTTAATAAATGGTTATAAATTGAGTAACTGCATAATAGACTTTGGAGCTTCTAATAATGTTATGCCTACCAAAGTAGAAGATTCCCTTGGTCTTACTTTGACTAAGACTTTTAAGAGGTGTTTCTCCATAGAAAATAAGCAAGTTCCACTCCTGAGTCAAATCAAAGATGCCCAATTTGTGTTTGTGGCTTTTCTAGAGAAGAGAATCAAAATGACAGTCCTAGTGGCTGATGTTCCAGCCTCTTATGACATCCTTCATGGGTGAAATTTTTGCAAGGATGTTGGTGGCAAATTAAACATGGACCTATCTAAGGCGAGAATCCTAGTCAAAGGTGTTATGCAAAGGTTGCTCCTTGAGAAGGAAGCAAAGTATGTGGTCACTAAAACATCAACACTTGAAACTCAAATTGTGTTTGAGTCTGCAGGCATGGGTAATTACTTTTTGTCCATTGAGGAAGTCCATGAGATGCCTGATAAAATTCCTGAATGTGTCAACCTAAAAATTGGTTCAGATGGAACAACAAAAAGATTGGTGGAGTGCAGTGCAAGTGTAGAAGAATCTCCTCATCCAAACGAAGAAGAATCTAAGGAAAAATTAGTGTCTAATGAGGTATGGATTTTAGAATTTGATGGCAGTTACTCCTCTACCAGCTTAGGAGCTAGAATTATGTTGATATCTCCTTAACGAGATATCTTTCCTTCTTCATACAAGTTGCAGTTTAGCAACACCAACAACATAGCTGAGTATAAATATCTGCTCCTTAGATTGAAGGCTACTCAAGACAAAGGCATCAAACTCCTTCATGCTAAAGGTGATGTTGAACTGGTGGTTTGCTTGGTAAGAAAACTATATCAAACCAAAAATGAGAGATTGTACCACTATCGTAATCTAGTTTGGGATCAAATTGAAACCTTTGACAGTTTCAACATCTTTGACATACCCAGGGAATTTAATGACTGAGCTAATGCACTAACTATTTTAGCAACTCTATTAGTTCCTCACCCTAATTTCAAAGCAGATTAGTACACTATTAAATTGGTCTTTCAACCAATTGTACCTAATAATACCAGTCATTAGCAGGTGTTTAACAATGACAACCAAATCATTGCCTTCTTAGAGTAAAAAGACAAATTTGAATAGCTTCATTTTGATGGTAGTGAACCTCAGAAGCTTGAACCAATCCCTGAATCAAGTGTAGTTGTAAGTGAAGAATTATTACAACTCAAAGGGAATAAAATCGCAAAAGGTTTGGTTTCCCTTGAGAAGTTATTTGTCAAACATGACAGGTTCATTGAATAGTGGCAAAAGAATTCAAGCTCCTCTCAAGAGTTTGATCAAGTAAATTTAGGTAACAAAAAAATCCCAAAGTGTTGAACATTGAGAAATGCTTCACTCAAGAAGAAAAGTTCAAGTTTACCACTCTACTCTACTAGTATATAGATGTCTTAGTGTACTCCTATGATGATCTGAAGTTGCTTAGTCCTAAAGAAATTCACCATGGCATTCCTCTCAAAAGTTATTTAGTCCTTTACAAGCAAAAATCCAGACACTATAACCTGTAAATATGATGTACTATTCTATCTAAAATAAAAAATATATTGAATGATAGGATAATTTTCCAATCCATCATTTCACATGGATTGCAAACATAGTCCCTGTGATGGAGAAGAATGGTGAAATTTACATCTGTGTGGATTTTAGAAACTTGAATCAGTCATCCTTAAAATAAAACTATCCTCTACCTATCATGGATCAAGTTCTTCAGACGGTGACCAGTTTAGAGATGTTATCGATGCTGGATGGCTTCTTAAGGTACAATCAAGTTGAAGTTAGAAAAGTAGACTAGCATAAGAGTACGTTCACCATACCTTGGGGCACCTTTGCTTATCGAAGAATGCCATTTGGTTTGATAAATGTTGGCACCACTTTTTAGAGAACAATGGACCTTGCTTTCAAGGATGAAATGGGTAAGTTCATTATATACCTGGATGATTTAATAGTGTTTTCCAAGCATTGTCCTAATCATGTACATTATTTATAATAAGTGATGGAATGATACCACCAAAATGATATTTCTCTAAATCCAAAGAAATATATTTTTAGGGTAACGAAAGGGAAACTTTTTAGGCACATTATATCCTGAGAAGGCATAAAAATTGACTCAGAAAGAGTCAAGTTCATCTAAGAGATTACCTTTCCCACAAGTAAGACGGTAGTTCACTCTTTCTTTAGAAAAGTGAATTTTTTACGAAGGTTCATGCCCAAGTTCGCTGAGACATCTCACCACATTATGAACATGATGAAGGGAAAAGCCACTTTCTAGTGGACTACAGAGGGCAAGTCAATGTTTGAAGACATCAAAAAAGCAATTGCTCACACACTAATTCTAGTTTGTCTAGATTACACCAAAGACTTCAAAATATATAGCTATGCTTCTGAGCATACACTTTCAGATATTTTGGTTCAATAGAACCAAGAAGGTGTGGAATATCCCATTTCTTTCATGATTTTTCCTCTCAAAGCTCATGAGCTGAAGTACTCAAACATGGAGAAACATGCTTATGCTATGGTTAAGGTGGTGAAGCATTTTAGGTTCTATATCTTGAATTCACATACTATAGTCTTGGTGCCTGATACAACAGTGAAGTCCATTCTAACTCAATAGGAGTTTGGTACAAAAAGGGGTAATTGGATTGCTAAGATTTATGGTTTCGATCTTGACATTAAACCTACCAAACGTGTGGGGAAAGGGCCTTTGCTAATTCATTGCTGATAATATCTCTAAGGAGACAGAAAATGAAGAAATAGAGGTTGAAGACATGTCTACGGTCCTCTTCGTCGCTACTATTGATGAGTGGTATTCTGACATTGCTCATTTTCTAACTTATGGTCAGTGTCTCGCTCATCTATCCTACAAATAAAAATAAAATGTTAAGCTAAAGGTTGCTAACTATGTCTTGTGGGATAATGGTTTTTATAAGAGAAGCCTTTATGGGGTATTTCTTCACTGTGTCAATAAGGTGCAACAAGGTAAAATTTTGGAGTCTTTCCACAATTTAGCCTATGCAAGACATTTTTATGCACTAGTGACAGCCCATAAAATTCTATGAGCAAGGTATTATTGGCCTATGCTATTTCAAGATGCTTACAAGTAGGTGCGTAGATGTGAATTGTGTCAGCAGTTCATTGAGAAACCTAAATTGGCCATGTTACCCCTCAAGTTAGTGGTAATTGAAGAACCTTTTCAACAATGGGGTATTGACTTCATTAGCATAGTTAACCCATCTTCAAGTGTCGAGCATGATTATGTCCTCACTATGACAGATTACTTTTCCAAATGGGTGGAAGCCATTCTAACCAAGCACGTTACTTCAGAAGTGGTATGTAATTTTCTTAAGGAAAATATTATTTCCCAATTTGAGGTTCCAATTAAAATTATCATAGATAATGCAGCCTATTTATCTTCTCATGAGATTACCCAGTCTACTTTTATCATGGAATTACCCTCTCCCACACTTCTGATTATTTGTCACAAGGGAATGGCCAAGCAAAATCGAGCAACAAGAATTTGGTTACTATTATCAAAAAACTAGTAGATAATAATCAAAGGACTTGGCATAAAGCATTGTCTGACTCTTTATGGGTAGATAGAATTATACCCAAGAGATCCATAGGCATGTCACCATTCCAACTTTCGTATGGCTTGAATGTCGAGATACCAATCACCCTAGAACTACTAGCGCTCAGGTTAGCAAAGGCAATCAAGGATTAAACCTTCAAAAATTATATTGACAAAAGGATCATGTGTCTAACCAAATTAAATGAACAACGAACCATGGTGGTGGACAAGATTACTACACATTAGAATTATGTGAAGAAACTTTTTGACAAGAAGGCAAAGATTTGTGATTTTTAGATTAGAGATCAAGTCTCGATGTGGGACAAGAGAAGAGAACCAAAAGGAATGCACATCAAATTTGATTCTTTGTGGAGATGTCCATTTACCATTTGTCATCTTGATAGAGTATCAAGATGGAGCACCATACTCACTGCCTCATAGTGGACAGCATCTGAAGCACTTCAATCCTTGAAGTTTTAGATGAGTTCACTTGTACATTTATATAGTTTTTATGTTGTTCATTTTATTTTGGTCTTTCATGTCTTTTCCTTTTTTGGCTTGACTCTGTAGTCTAATGGCTTGGATGAAGGAACTTAGAGACTAGTTTCTACTCTCGTCAATAAGTTTGATCAACGAAAGTTCTCCAATAGGAGTCAGCTGTTATTCCCAAAATTAGCTATGCTTATTTTTGGAATAACCCCTACGAAACTTGTTTGTTTTGTATTTTTCTCTCTAAGTTCATTTTTCGAGGCATGTTTTTCTTATTCTTGCATTTGCTCAACTAGAATCATTCAAAGTTCATAACATTCCCTTATTGTGTTCTCCTATAAACATGAAAATCATTATAATTTCGATGCAGCTAGAGGACCAAATTTTTGTTTCCCAGAGTTAGTGTTTTCATGTAGAGGCAACATTTTTTACTGCCACTACATTTATTTTGCATCTTCCATGCAAGAGCTACAAAATTTTTTGCCCTTGCATTTGTTTGATTTTTGTGTAGGAGCGGTGATTTTTGCCATCCCTGCATCTTTTTTTGACCACCCATGCAGAGGCAGCAATTTTTGTCACCCCTGCACTATCTCAATTTTGGCATGTAGCATTTATGGCTACACATGTCGAGTGGTTGTGGGAAATTTTTGCTCCCATTTAATCTCTTTTTCCCTCATTTCAACTCATTCATCCATTATTTCTCCTCCTCTCTACCCCTAGATTATCGAGCAAGCAAGAGGAAGCACATTTTTGTCAGATTTGAGCCTCATTTCATGTTGTTTTTTAGGTAAGGTTTTGTTTTTGTTTTTATTTTTGTTTTCCTTTATATTTTTTCTCCCTCCTTGTTAGGTTTTATTATGTTTTTCCTCTTTTTCCCTATCAAATGAGGTGATCCTGTCCCCCTTCACCACACATAGACCCTCCTCTTTCGACCTTTCCCTTTCGACCTTTTTGCCCTCACATCCAACCATTGAACCTTGTGTTAGGGCAGCAAAATTTTCCACCCTTATGAAACTCATTTAAAAATATTTATGTGTAAGGGCAGCAAATTTCACCACCCTAACACCACCCTTAACCACCTGGACTCATGCACCAGTGGTAATTTTTTCTGCCAATGCAATCCAACTAGAAATATGTGTAAGGGTGGCAAAAAGTGCCACCAATACACCTGACTTCCCTACCAGGTGCAAGGGCAGCAATTTTTGATACACTTACACATTTAACCCCTTCAACATGCATCGGTAGAAATTTTTACCATTGATGCATCCTCCTTTGTAATCAATGTGCACAGGCAACAATTTTTGCCACCTATGCACAAGAAACCCCTTCCACATGCAAGGGCAACAATTTTTGCTGCCCATGCATACCTTCTCCCCATTTTTTACTAAATCTGGGAAATTTTCACTTTTTCCATTTTTCATGCCCACTTCCCTTTCATTCTCCAACCTACTCTCATCTCTACCCTTTCAAGCAAATTTCCATAGTCATGATCACCCAATGTATAATTTTCCTAGATTGCCAATATTTTCCCTAATTGCGTGATCATGACTGTTATCACAATTTCTCCTTGAGATCCTTCTTCATCAATGTACTTTCAAGAAAGGCATGTCCTAATGAGTAAAGATTCTCCAAAGAAATCAAAGGTGATGAATTACCAATATCAAGGTGTTTTCTTAATAACCTCGGTCACTTCTAATGTCGATGACATTAGGGACACAGAGATCAGCCACGTAGATATGGTTGAGTTCATGGAGAGAACCAAGGGAAAAAATTGAGCTTTAAAATGAAGAGAATAATTGAGATCAATATTCATTTGGTCTCTTCTTTTCCTATGGTGGCACATCACATAGAGTTTGTCCTCCAGTGCACTCAATTCTACAACAAAGAGACCAGATCTATGTCAGATGCTAGTGGCAATGTGGTAATTTGACTAAACCTTGAATTTATTGATAAAATTTTCATGTGTCCTCCTACTATTGAAGTATTGAATATCAACTTCATTGAGGCACAAAATGAATATGACAAAGCTCTTGAGAAGGTGAAGAAGGTGATCAACAATAGATGGCTCAAAACTCCCAGAGCCAACTTATCTAGATGGCCACAAAACTTTCTAAGGAGTGACTTTATAGAGAAATTTGGTGACTTAATTAATCTTCTCAGTAGGGTATGAGGTTTACCCTCTTCTTTTCAATTTCATGAATGGATGTATCCCTTCATCAAGATAATTCTCTAAGGGAAACAATTCATATTTTATGGTGAACAGATCAATAATGCTCTGCATGAGCAATTGACAAAACTGTCTACTACTTTGAAGTTCTATATGACTTCGTACCTGGTGTATATTGTAGCTTCAATGAGAACCTTTCTAGTTTTAATGTCAGATGGAGAAAAAAAAACCACCCCTGTATATCAATATTACCCTCAACTAACATTAAAGGGATCAATCCATCACTCTAAGAGGGTAAATGATGCCTTTTTGCTATATTTTTGTGTCTTTTTGACCCTCAATTGGAATAGAAGAGAGTATCAGATGAATCCTAGACTGTTGTCAATGACTTCGACTGTATGTTCTTATAGTTCCCTACCTTTTACTATCTATGGGTTGGTTTTTTCCAAGGCTATCCCTATATGCTCCATAGATTTTTTTTGATAAATTAGTCCTGATGGAGCTATGTAGACAAATTATTATCATGCACAATAAATAGATGGAACTTAAGAAACCAGGTTTTAGGTTCCCTATTGAAATTGGCAGATACTTGGTATTGACTGCTGCCAAAGCAAGGGTAATGGACATCGAAATACAACTTGTCACCATGAAGAATTTCAAAAGAAGGCCCAGTTTTGGCTATAAGGGTGTCAAAGACATTATCAGAAGGAAGACTCAATTTCATGAACCCATGATCGAGGATGTCTAGATAGATTTGAGGATAGCAAAAGATATCAAGAAAATGGACTACAATAGACTATCTCTAGAACAAATCAAATATCTAAGGCTCATTGATATTCTTCCAAATATAGTAGATGATAGAGATCTAATTAATAGCAGATATCTTGCTAAAAAGTCACTAACTCTCCTCTTCCTCTGATCTAATGGTCTCAAAAAGAGTTGACCTCCTTGAGAATGAGATTTGAATCAATATTGGCTAAAACCAATGATTAGTTAGCAAATAAGGGGATCACATTAAAATAATTCATCCCAATATCAGAGGCCAAATTCCAAGAAGAGACAAGGAAGAAAGTAGAAAATAGAATAAAGAATAAAAGTGACGTTCCTTCTCCTTCTAAGCCCCATAGGCCTAGGATCATTTTTGTGTCAAAGAAATCAAAGGTTGTTGAGAAAGAGCTAGAGTCAACAGATATGAGGGTTGAGTAATAAAGCACTAAAGAACAAGTAGCAAAATAGATGGAAAGAGTTGATAGGCCTATAGGTCAATAGGTGATGGAAACTCTATCTCCACTAGAGGGGGCACAGCCAGTCACAAGAATTTCTTCTTCTCCACCCCACTCACCTGTTGCAACTCCTTCACCCATTTCTCTCATCAATATTCCCTCTTCTTGAGCCACCTCTCCTTTTAGAGTTATTTTTGGTGACCCTCAAGGTTCTTCTGGAGATGTTCTTTGATCATCAGGATCTATCCCTAGTCTTTCATCTCCTTCTTTCAACATCAGAGACAGTTCCACCTTTGACCAGTCAATGATCAATGCAATTTTGCCTGATACTATACCCACTATGCCCATTTTTACCACTAGTAGTGCAAATGTTACCCCACTGACACCAACTACAGGGACTATTGCTATTATAAGTGCTTCTTCTCTTCCACCTTGGTTATCAACTTTCACACCTAAAAGGAAAAATGAAACCATTTCTCTAAATGACTTCAACTTTAGTAAAATAGTACCGGTGAAAGCAAAGACCCCCAAGAAGCCCAAAATCCTTTCAAAAATGATTGGATATAAGGGGCACAAATATTTGGAGATAGCCAACCCCCCATAGGATGTAACCCTTGAGAATATTGATATGAGTAGCTACTCCATTTCTCGAGTTGATTTAGGGAAAATAACTCACGAGGGAGCCAAGAGCAATTTGCAATCCATGATGGATATCATGGTCCAAAAATTTGACAGAGAGAGAGAAAAATGAAAGATTATTACAAAGCAAAGGTGGAACAATTGACCATAGTACTCAAGAGATTCACTTTTGCTCTAGAAGTGATAACTCTAGAGGCTTTCTCTTTAGATGATCCTATAATCTAGAAAGTAGAAAATACCTGTCTAAAGGAAAAATTACTTGAATATTAGCTAGATAAGATGCATGCATAGGGGATTTCCTTGTTTATAGAGGTAGTTAAGAAGATAGGTAAAATGAAGAAAGTGAGAATAGAGTTAGAATATCTAATCAATATTATTTCTCAAGATATTGAAAGCACCAATAAATATCTTAGCAAGTGGATAGAAATAAAAGCACTAAAGAAACTTACCCTAATATCAATTGGTGTCACTGCCAATAGACATTCTTATACTGAAATTAAAGAATCATTGATATATAGGATCCAGGTACTTAAGGAACTGATTAACAACCTTGAATCTTCCAAAGATGCCAGTGAAGAAAGTGACACTAGTCCGTTGAACAAACTAGAAGAGTTGCCTTGCTGACTCACCTCTTGAGACAACCAATTCATTTTAGCAGAGGAAATGATTCAAGAATTTCAAGGTATGATCTGAGGGGAATTTCAAGAGAAAGCATTCTCAATGACTTCTATGGATAATATTTTAGATAATAAGTTAACTCTGGATAATCTGAGAATCAGGTTAACTAGTCTTGCAAAGTCAATCACAGTTTTGTGAGATACCATAGTCAAACCTAAGGTGGTCTTCAAAAATACTATTGTGCCAAATAGTATCAGGCTATAGGCAGTTATCACTGTGTATGATGCTCATCTAAAGAAAGCTGGTGACAAAATTTGAACTGTTCTTCCATTTATTCTTCTCCATTCTTCTCATGTACTTTGTAATTGACTTGGGACATTTGCACATATACTTTTTTCATGTGTAAATACATGTACTTTTGTCATGTGTAAATACTTGTAAAACTCTGGAAAAGTCCTAAAGTCAACAGAGACTCTTCTTTGACTAGGTTTTAATATTTAAGTAGTTTCTCAATTTTGAAATCTTTTTCCTTTATATAGAGGGAGCCTCTTTTATAAATGAATATCTGGATAATTGAGAGCAAAAGCTCTACCAAAATTGAGATACTTCTTTAGACTTTGATCTTAGCTTGTAAATCAAATTTTCTTAAATGAATGAGAAGTAGGTTATTTTTAGACTTTGTGTTGAGATAATTTGTGTTATTTAGGAGATCATTCTTATGTTTTCTTTCCTAATAATCTCTCATCTATTTGATTAAATAATCAAAGTGTGTGTGAAAATTATCTGAAGACATTCTGAAGGATATCAGAAAGACTTTGAACTAATTTTATCCTTTGTGATCTTGTTATCTATTATAATTTTAGGTGAAGACTTTGAGCTTTACTTCACTCTACTGTTAGGTATGCTTCAAATCAATGAGGGAGGCAATGAAAGACTTTGTGCTTTCATTGGTTTTCTTGTGGACCTGGTTACTACTCAAAGAGATTTTCTACTATTTGTTGAATACCATTTCTGAAGGAAGAAGAATGCTTTTAGTCATCAACTAGGATTTCTCTTTTTCTCTATGAACACCATCTCTAAAAAAAGAGAGATGGATGGTGTTATCCTAGCCTAAGTATTATTTTCTGCTTATATATATATATATATATATATATATATATATATATATATATATATATATATATATATATATATATATATATATATATATATATATATATGTTATCCTACCTTGAGTAAGTATATATATATATATATATATAAGTAATTTATAGGGAACCTCCCCTTGATGTGAGGAGAGATTTATCTCATTAGGATGCAGTAAACCCACACTTTTTGCCATATAAATCTCCTTGTACTGTGGTTGATATACCCATTTTGCCATTTGTTAAATGACGGCAAAATATTCAACCAATAGGTATAATCTATAATACCTCTTTACTATATTATGGTATCTAGTTTTTGGTCTGATGAAAATTAGTCTTGGGACTTCTAAGGATCCCCATCATCTTTTTACTAGCATAATTTATTTATTGGTTCAGTTGGGTTTTGGTCCTCTAGGGATATCAAAGGTTATTTTAACTCGTGGAGACTTGGGCCTCTCTTTATGCCCAAGCTGTTTATGGATCCAAATAAATATTGGGTTGTTTTAATTTAGGGGCCCACTTCAAACCTTCATAGTTATCATGGTTCTCTCACATTAGCATTAGTAGCACATTTTCAAATTTAGGTCTCACTTAGGACCAAGAAGGATTTCTCTCTCTTCATTGATTTTAGATATCTAGTCCTCCGTCTATGTCCATGTTGGTTCGTAATCAATAATAAACAAATTTTTGGTCCCCTAGTGAGCTCAATGGTTATTTTGAGACATCGTTATCTTATTTTATTAATCCAAGATTGATTTTGGTCCATCTAAAATCAGTCGGTTCATGCACTAGTAAAAAATAGTGGTTTCCTTTTCTCTAGATACTTGGATCCCCTTTTGTGCCTAGGTTAGCTTTATATATAGTCAAATTCTAGAATTTAGGTTCCCTTGGGGGATCCTAATGGTTATTTTAGAGAACTGAGCCTCTTTCTCCACTAGTCGAGGCTATTTTTTGGTCCATCTAAAACTAGTTGGTTACCACACTAGACAAAGGCAGTTATTTTTCTTGACATTATTTTTTCTCCTTTATCTGGTCTTTTCTACTCTTCTCATTATTGTTTCCTTTTCTGGTAGGGTCTTCTTTCTCTTCTTGATGAGCTATTTCTTCTTCCATATTATGTATACCAGGGGGAGACTCGAACCTCTTGATGTATTTGGGTTAGGCTCCACACTATTCAAAAGTGATTTTACCTTAATTTGAACATCTAGTATATAATAGCTAATAATTACTCCCATGAATTTGTGAAAGGTAAATTGACCTCCTCAAAAAATATAATTTTTCATGTGGACCATTTTTCAAAACTAAGGGAACTTGAAGATGCATTTGATATTATTAGAGCAGTTGGAAAATATATGTATTAGTCAGTTCATGATTCTTTCAACCAGTTTTAAATTCAATTAGAGAGTGCAGGAGAAGGACAAAGAAAAATTTGGAAGAAGGTTGCTAGGGAGGTGTGTTGAAAACAAAGTAAAGAATTATTTATTTAAAGTAAGGGATTTAACCTAGGATTATCTACTTCACATTTTATTTCAATAAGAGAAATATGTTTATACATGTGTGCTGATATTTTAGATATTATATTTTTAATTTATTTAATAATGTTTTTCATCTGAATCTTACCAAATTATGTAATAGCCTGTGTCCATTCAAAGTGAGTAAGTCTAGGTTGGTAACAAAGAAGTCATTAACATGATGTCATCATTTCTATCTACTTCAACTATCCAAAGTATTATCAATTTGGAATCTATTCACACCATTATCCTTTTAAGGCATCTCAACCTCATTTGTAACTAAAAAAACAATAGCAAAAGCAACACTAACATCATTCATAAATGATATATTATCTCTCAATATAGTTAAATGATTAACCTAAAAGATCTCAAAAAATCAATAGGGTTATAATTTATCCTAACAATCCTAATTAGGGTCTTAGATATAATGATTTCACGTGGTATATGATAAAAACATCTATAGCATGAAAATACATAAGATATTCAAAGAAAATAAAGAAAATTAATCTACAGTTTAAATGTAACACACAAGAGCTAGGGATGATGGTTTTCAAAAAATAAAATAAAAACTACCATTTAAAATAATTATATCTATCAAAATGAAAAATTATATAAACCTAACGGGTGTAAGAGAACACATGTTCATCAAAATCTACAAGGGAAAATTGGCTTTAATTCAACATGGAATACTTCTACCCAAAAATCATTATAAATAATCATAATCATATTTATAAAGGTAAACTTATAACTAAATTGAATATACAATACATTTTTTTAATGAATGACAAGAAGAGGTTGAAGAAGAATCTATTATTTATCATGAATTTGAAGATAGTTGTCAGAGATAGACAAAATGAAGTAGGTATATACATCAATGAGAACAAAATATATTAAAATATGAGTGAACAAATATTCTTCCTAATAATTGTTTAGACATTTCTTAAAGAATGGGGACATTTGTAGAACTATGAGACAAGTCTTTCTAAACTAGATATACATGAAATATTATTTAACAAACCTCTTCATCAGTTTTAGGGATCCAAAAATGTCACCATCTCTTCAAAATTATACACAATATGTTGGAAATCGATCTTCTTCTTGAAAACTATAGTATGCAACCAAATATACAAACCCTAAAAAATAGATGATTTATTTTGGGGCCTTTTTTCTCCTTAGGTGATTCTTAGTGGGGATTTAGAATTCTTGTGCAATTTCAAGAACAATATATTAAGTATGAGGTGTTAGTGAATTTAATATTAAGTGAAATAATATATGAATTTTCATGCTACAATGAATTTTTAGTAGTGAAATAAATGCTTTATATATTCTTAAATTGAACTCTGAATGTTTTAATTAATTGATGTGGAATGTTCACATTATCTATTACTTGTGTGGTATATATGTTTATTCATTGTTTTAATTTAAATAATACAAATGTTAATTTATAAAAACATCTTATTAAAATTAGGATTCTATTCGCACACAAGCTGACATATAATAGGTGGAAAACACTGATAAGTTATGAAGATATAACATTAGAGAACTAAAAAAAGGGTAAGAAGGGTCTACCCTATAACCCTAAAGTGTATAACTCTTTAAAAAAACCATAATTATAAAGAAATAAGGATGGAAGGGGAGAGTTTAATAATAATAAATATGGCACAAACATAGAGAAACACACTAAAAACATACTAATTTGAACCTAATATGAATTGATAATTGATAGATAAAAATGTACCCAAAATAATGTAATATTATGATTGATAATTGCCCCAAACCAAATTAGGTATCAATGACAAAATATGTATAGTTTCTAATGATATTTGAGAGGTAAGGTTATAATTAATAATAATACTTAATTAATTAATTAAATTAAAACATGCAACGGTAGTAGAAAAAATTATTTTAAAGTTAAAGCAATCATTATCAATTGAAAAATAATGTTTGTTGAATTTCCTACTTTTAACCTTCTGATATGAGCCACCTAGGGCTATAGTATCCCAAATTAACTATAGTACAAATTTGAACCTAATATGAATTGATAATTGATAGATAAAAATGTACCCAAAATAATGTAATATTATGATTGATAATTGCCCCAAACCAAATTAGGTATCAATGACAAAATATGTATAGTTTCTAATGATATTTGAGAGGTAAGGTTATAATTAATAATAATAATTAATTAATTAATTAAATTAAAACATGAAACGGTAGTAGGAAAAATTATTTTAAAGTTAAAGCAATCATTATCAATTGAAAAAGAATGTTTGTTGAATTTCCTACTTTTAACCTTCTGATATGAGCCACCTAGGGCTATAGTATCCCAAATTAACTATAGTATAAATTTAATATAGTATCTATATATACAATTTTTCTTCTCCAATATCTTTGTGTGTTACTACTTACTCCAAAATAGGGCAAGGCTAGAGCATAAAGAAGAGATGAAAAATTTCCCCTTCCACAATATTTGTGTTGTTATGATTAATCCAAATCGTATATGAAGAAAAAATCATATAAAATATAATGAAAATTTTTCAAATATTTATCGCCATCATCATGGTAAAACTACCCTCCATCATCTTATCCCATAGTTGTTTGTTGTTTGGAAGAAATCCTTATTTTTCAATGGCACTAGGTTTATGGTGTTTGATTCATCTAGCAACCTCATCTTGAGAGTTAAAAAATATACACCCTATTTTAAATGACAAATTATTCTCACGGATTTTTATGTAGAGTTACATTGGAAAATAATTAAACTTAACAGTTCCTAGATTTGAACCTGCTTGATCAATTTCTTGATGCTTAGCTTTGTTCACTAGGTACAATCTTCAATAAGAGACTTTCAACTTTTCACTAGGATTTTCAGCTTATTTTACTATAAATATATTTATAAAAAACCATGGATTCATATCTATTTGTAATTATACCCTTTCATAATCACCTCAATCATCCACACATCTCATTCCATTCATTTTCCTCATCGCCTTCTACCTAGTCATTCACTAGCTTATCACAAGTTCACACCTCTTGCAATAAAAAACCAAGTCCTGATATTAGTTTCAAGAGAAATAAATACCTTAATGGATGACCTCACCTATTCTTAACACACTTATATTTATCCCTATTATCCTCTCATTCACTCTCCTTCATGCATAGTCACACCTTTACTCACTAGTGAGGCTACTTGGCTTGTAGCCTTTTTTCCCAATTTCTCTTTGTTTGAACAGTATAAAAACTCCCCTAAACATCTAATCATATATTAGGTCACCCTCTATCTGATTATAATCTCCCATGAATTTGAAAATTATAAATCACTATATAAGTACAACTTCCTTTGTAAGCTTATTCATAATTAGTCCTTTTACACCTCCATACACTAGCCTAGTTATCAAAACCATAACAGACCATATAATATCAAAATAAAACCTATTTAATCCTTTTACACATGTAAAAATATTAAATATACAAAGTTCCAAGATTTTCTAGTGGTTAGAACATAAGTTATATATCTTTGAGTTTCCAAGCCCTAGGCACTTTCACTCTAGAGATCGAGAGGCTTAAAAATTAAAAATGTTTAGTTTTAGGTCATTTAAAGAGAATATAAGACCATAAAATAGTATGTATTAATAATATCCACCTTCTTAAATAGACAATATTAATTAATAAATCTTGTTAAGGCTCTAAATGAACAAAACTCAAAATATTATGCCTTGTTTAAATGATTGTGTAATGTTCATGGGCGTATTTGTATTTAAAGAGGTTCCAAGACTACTACATGATAATTATTATGATTATTTCTCCCTTAAAATCATACCAAAACTCACCAAACTCAATAATAATCACCTTATCAAATCATACATACTAATTTCTTGTCATTTCCTTGACTGAAACAAGAGTTCTCAATTGTGAGATAGGTGTTTAACATCAAATTGATTGTGCATCATATAGTAACCATTTGACTTTACATTAATATTTTCAAATCTATCATCCGTAAAAGAATAATCTATATAAAATACATCATCTCAAGCACATCCACAACCTATATCTCAAGAAAAATCAAACTTAACTTCATTCTTGATAGTCAGAGACACGTAGTAGGATTCTGACCTTCAATAGCATTTTTTTAAAAGTTCTTTATAGACTGGAATACCTCACTATTAATAGGGGGATCATTATGATTAAAATATACCTCTAGATGATTAAACAATGTTCTTGATTTTCTTATCTATTATCAACTTCTTTAATCCTTTCTCTCGTAATTGTAACCTATAGTCCTACACACAACCTACAACCTCACACAAACATTGACATGATCATGGCATCATGGGCCTTTCAAATATAATATATAACTAAAATTAGTCCAATACTATCCAAATTAATCCCAAGTACATACAAAAATATTTTCTTATTCATTTGAATAATCACCTATTATATTTGCAGTCTATGAATGGACTCTCAAATTTTTTAGGAGTTTAGATTCTTTATATTTTCATTTAATTTTATCTCACCTTCTTAGAGTTATATATTCTTCCTCATACTCTCTTTCATGCTACAAAAACCTTACAAATCCTTTTTGACCCAATTTTTAAGTTGGTTTTTGAGGTAGTTACAAAACAAGACTTTTACATGGCCAACTCAACATGAGAATAGTAGTTACATGTTTGACATGACTCTTGAATTTGAATTCCTTAGGATTTATACATAAAATTAATTCAAAACACTGTTAACATGACTCCTTGGACCTTTTTACCAACTTTATCTCACCTAACCACTTTATACCATGTTTATGGTCCTCTTAGGCTTAGTTCTAATATTTTAATTTTCAAATTTACACTTTTTGGGGGAAAACTCAAATAAAATCCAAATACACTCTTGATGACTAAAAAATACTTATAAAGACACAAATTTACCCTATAAGATCCTTCACACTCATCTACACCCCAAAATTGACCAACAATAACTCTTAACTAGCACATGAGTCCTTAACAATTGAAAATGACATTTGCTTGTTACATGTTCTTACATCATACTCCACATGAGGATAAAATTTATGTATTAAACCTTATTTATTGCCATATAATTCCTTCTTTGATTATATTCCATGCTCATCTTATTTTTGATCCTCCTTTGCTTGTTCTTTTCTCTTCATTAGTCTCTTATATTTTTGCTTCCTTGCCTTGTCTATCTTCCTTGCAACTATTTCACTACCTTTATGAAATGTACCAGCTACTACAACTCTATATTTTTTTCATGCTCTATCTTGTCTAACTTATTTTTTGTTTCCTTATACCTTGTATCTAACAAATTGTTCTCATACTTCACTCTTACTCTTGCTCCATGGCTGCCTTCTTCATGAATCTAACTCGGTTCATAGTTCTTTAGGTGTCTTGATTCTTAGAACTATTGGTTACTTATTCTAATGGCCTCATAGGAATATTTATATTTGTCTTTTATTCAATAATTTTCTCGTTTATATCCTCTTAATTACACTTCAAAATCTCTTGATGTCTCTTTCTATGACCTTGCTCATCTTACAAGACCAACCTCTCAACTAGTTCATCTTCTTCATGGTATAATATGGTTTCGAATATTCTTATCTTTCCATCATCATGAAAATAAACTAATAACTCTATTTTAACTCCAATAATTTAACATATTACCTTTTGACTTGCTTATGTACCCATTGATTTCTTTCTATTGTGCTTGTTTGTGGATTTGCTTGCATGACTCTTTGTTCTCCACTATGTCATTCCATTCCAGATTATTCTTTGAGATAAATCATGAAAGTATAATTTTTTTCTTCACCTAATTTCAACCCTTTTAATGAATTGGAAATATTTTCTATAACCTTCAATTTCTCCACCAATATGAGATAATCTATCTCTCCATAATCTTCATCAAATTTTGGACCATATTGTTCTTCACCTTCTTGAGCGTCTTGATCCATATATTATTCTTGGATTATATCTTTCAAGGGAGTCAAATAATTATAAATATTATGCATATAAATTATTTTAAGCACTCTATGAGGTGCTTCATCATCATCATACCTTTTCACAAGCTCATCCATCAATGTTATTGTGTCTATATACAAAATAACTTCACTATTTGAATCATATTCATGTACATCATAAAAAATGACATTAAAAATCAAATATCGATAACACTTAAACTCTTCACACTTGCCATTTTACTCACTTAGTTGCAACATCATCTCTTTCTCTTGGTTTTCCTCCACCATGTCTTTTATTTGCCTCTCACACTTGTAATCTTCCTCTGTCTTAATGCTTTCCTATAGTGTACCTGCAAGCTTATCCATGTGAACTCTCTCCTTGATTTTAATAACCCATTTTATTCCTTGTACATTCTTGGATTGAAATTTTATTCTTACCTCTCCTTCTTCATACTTCTTGGTTTCATAGCTTATAATGTTATCTTGATGTATTATGCCCTTTATTTTATTTCTC
This sequence comes from Torreya grandis, assembly GCA_037957365.1. NCBI lineage: Eukaryota > Viridiplantae > Streptophyta > Pinopsida > Cupressales > Taxaceae > Torreya > Torreya grandis. The sequence continues at coordinate 798,149 of JARHVA010006378.1, read as the reverse complement.
ATTGCATTTTCCTATCTTTCACTTGAATTCTTGCCTCACATGACCTCTTTATTGAGGTTAAACTCCTCTATATCATGACCTATTGCCATAAGCCACTTATTTCAAACATAACCATTCTCTTGCACTATATTTGATGACTATATTTTGTTCTTGTTTCCTCCTATTTGCATATTAGCTTCTTTATTTTCAAATTTATAGTCAAAATCAATGCTTAAGCTTTCATTTTCCTCCATATAAGACTATTATAATCTCATATTCTCACTCATTTCTTCATATTTTGTACTCATGTTTTCTTTGTTAGCTATATTTTATTCCTTATATGCCTCTTCTCTTGCTTTAGCTCCAATGCTTGTCAAAGCATCATGAAACTCATCTTCCATCTCATCCTTAACATGATGATATTATTCAATCTTTACCATATTATCTTCTACAACTTGTTCTTTCCATTTTTCATCTTATTTCTTCTTGTTAGGTGATGTATTAGACCCATCCTTCACAACCATTAAGGTCTCATTCTTTACCTTAATCAAACTCGGCTTGACACATGCATACAAAAATTTAAAAGAAACATTAAAATATAAAATAAGAGACCACATAGTCTCCATGAATGCCTCTTGAATAGACATTCTCCTCTTCTTATTGTCTTCTC
>JARHVA010006378.1:785000-790000 GCA_037957365.1 Torreya grandis | reverse complement strand
CATTAAATATTTGAGGAGTTGGTATGATTATCATATTGATGGATATTTTATTCAATGTTCATGTGTGATTCATAATCACTCACACACCATGATGACACAAGTAAAATAAGGGTAAGAAGGGTCTACCCTATAACCTTAAAGTGTATAACTCTTTAAAAAAACCATAATTATAAGGAAATAAGGATGGAAGGGGAGAGTTTAATAATAATAAATATGGCACAAACATATAGAAACACACTAAAAACAAACTAATTTGAATCTAATATGAATTGATAATTGATAGATAAAAATGTACCCAAAATAATGTAATATTATGATTGATAATTGCCCCAAACCAAATTAGGTATCAATGACAAAATATGTATAGTTTATAATGATATTTGAGAGATAAGGTTATAATTAATAATAATGAATTAATTACTTAAATTAAAACATGTAACGGTAGTAGAAAAAATTATTTTAAAGTTGAAGCCATCGTTATCAATTGAAAAAGAATGTTTGTTGAATTTCATACTTTTAACCTTCTGATATGTGCCACCTAGGGCTATAGTATCCCAAATTAACTATAGTACAAATTTAATATAGTATCTATATATGCAATTTTTCCTCTCCAATATCTTTGTGTGCTACTACTTACTCCAAAATAGGGCAGGGCTAGAGCATAAAGAAGAGATGAAAAAGTTCCCCTTCCACAATATTTGTGTTGTTATGATTAATCCAAATCGTAAATGAAAAAAAAATTCATATAAAATATAGTGAAAAAATTTCAAATATTTATCTCCATCATCGTGGTAAAACTACCCTCCATCATCTTATCCCATAGTTGTTTGTTGTTTGGAAGAAATCCTTATTTTTCAATGGCACTAGGTTTATGGTGTTTGATTCATCTAGCAACCTCATCTTGAGAGTTAAAAAATATACACCCTATTTTAAATGACAAATTATTCTCATGGATTTTTATGTAGAGTTACATTGGAAAATAATTAAACTTATCAGTTCCTAGATTTGAACCTGCTTGATCAACTTCTTGATGCTTAGCTTTGTTCACTAGGTACAATCTTCAATAAGAGACTTTCAACTTTTCACTAGGATTTTCAGCTTATTTTACTATAAATATGTTTATAAAAAACCATGGATTCATATCTATTTGTAATTATACCCTTTCATAATCACCTCAATCATCCACACATCTCATTCCATTCATTTTCCTCATCACCTTCTACCTAGTCATTCACTAGCTTATCACAAGTTCACACCTCTTGGCATAAAAAACCAAATCCTGATATTAGTTTCAAGAGAAATAAATACCTTAATGGATGACCTCACCTATTCTTAACATGCTTATATTGATCCCTATTATCCTCTCTTTCACTCTCCTTCATGCATAGTCACACCTTTACTCACTAGTGAGGCTACTTGGCTTGTAGCCTTTTTTCCCAATTTCTCTTTGTTTGAACACTATAAAAACTCCCCTAAACATTTAATCCTATATTAGGTCACCCTATATCTGATTATAATCTACCATGAATTTAAAAATTATAAATCACTATATAAGTACAACTTCCTTTGTAAGCCTATTCACAATTAGTCCTTTTATACCTCCATACACTAGCCTAGTTATCAAAACCATAACAGACCATATAATATCAAAATAAAACCTCTTTAATCCTTTTACACATGTAAAAATATTAAATATAAAAATTTCCAAGATTTTCCAGTGGTTAGAACATAAGTTATATATCTTTGAGTTTCCAAGCCCTAAGCACTTTCACTTTAGAGATCGAGAGGCTTAAAAAATAAAAATGTTTAGTTTTAGGTCATTTAAAGAGAATATAAGACCATAAAAAATTATGTATTAATAATATCCACCTTCTTAAATAGACAATATTAATTAATCAATCTTGTTAAGGCTCTTAATGAACAAAACTCAAAATATTATGCCTTGTTTAAATGATTGTGTAATGTTCATGGGCCTATTTGTATTTAAAGAGGTTCCAAGACTACTACATGATAATTATTATGATTATTTCTCCCTTAAATTCATACCAAAACTCACCAAACTCAATAATCATCACCTTATCAAATCATACATAATAATTTCTTGTCATTTCCTTAACTGAAATAAGAGTTCTCAATTGTGAGATAGGTGTTTAACATCAAATTGATTGTGCATCATATACTTACCATTTGACTTTACATTAATATTTTCAAATATATCATCCTTAAAATAATAATCTATATACAATTCATCATCTCAAGCACATCCACAACCTATATCTCAAGAAAAATCAAACTTACCTTCATTCTTGATAGTCATAGACACGTAGTAGGATTCTGACCTTCAATAGCATTTTTTTTAAAGTTCTTTATAGACTGGAATACCTCACTATTAATAGGGTTATCATTATGATTAAAATATACCTCTAGATGATTAAACAATGTTCTTGATTTTCTTATCTCTTATCAACTTCTTTAATCCTTTCTCTCATAATTCTAACCTATAGTCCTACGCACAACCTACAACCTCACACAAACATTGACATGATCATGGCATCATGGGCCTTTCAAATATAATATATAACTAAAATTAGTCCAATACTATCCAAATTAATTCCAAGTACATACAAAAATATTGTCTTATTCATTTGAATAATCACATATTATATTTGCAGTCTATGAATGGACTCTCAAATTTTTGAGGAGTTTAGATTCTTTATATTTTAATTTAATTTTATCTCACCTTCTTAGAGTTATATCTTCTTCCTCCTACTCTCTTTCATGCTACAAAAACCTTACAAATCCTTTTTGACCCAACTTCTATGTTGGTTTTTGAGGTAGTTACAAAACAAGACTTTTACATGGCCAACTCAACATGAGAATAGTAGTTACATGTTTGACATGACTCTTAAATTTGAATTCCTTAGGATTTATACATAAAATTAATTCAAAACACTGTTAACATGACTCTTTGGACCTTTTTACCAACTTTATCTCACCTAACCACTTTATACCATGTTTATGGTCCTCCTAGGCTTAGTTCTAATATTTAAATTTTCAAATTTACACTTTTTGGGGGAAAACTCAAATAAAATCCAAATACACTCTTGATGACTAAAAAATACTTATAAAGACACAAATTTACCCTATAATATCCTTCACACTCATCTACAACCCAAAATTGGTCAACAATAACTCTTAACTAGCACATGAGTCCTTAACAATTGAAAATGACTTTTGCTTGTTACATTTTCTTACATCATACTCCCCATGAGGAGAAAATTTATGTATTAAAACTTATTTCTTGCCATATAATTCCTTCTTTGTGTATATTCCATTCTCATCTTATTTCTGATCCTCCTTGCTTGTTCTTTTCTCTTCATTAGTCTCTTAAATTTTTGCTTCCTTGCCTTGTCTATCTTCCTTGCAACTATTTCACTACCTCTATGAGATGTACCAGCTACTACAACTCCATGTTTTTTTAATGCTCTATCTTGTCTAACTTATTTTGTGTTTCCTTATACCTTGTATCTAACAAATTTTTCTCATACTTCACTCTTACTCTTGGTCCATGGCTGCCTTCTTCATGAATCTAACTCTGTGCATAGTTCTTTAGGTGTCTTGATTCTTAGAACTATTGGTTACTTATTCTAATGGCCTCATAGGAATATTTATATTTGTCTTTTATTCAATAATTTTCTCTTTTATATCCTCATAATTACACTTCACCATCTCTTGATGTCTCTTTCTATGACCTTGCTCATCTTACAAGACCAACCTCTCAACTAGTTCATCTTCTTCATGGTATAATATGGTTTGGAATATTATTATCTTTCCATCATCATGAAAATAAACTAATAACTCTATTTTAACTCCAATAATTTAACATATTACCTTTTGACTTGCTTATGTACCCATTGATTTCTTTCTAATGTGCTTGTTTGTGGATTTGCTTGCATGACTCTTTATTCTCCACTATGTCATTCCATTCCAGATTATTCTTTGAGATAAATCATGAAAGTATAATTTTTTTCTTCACCTAATTTCAACCCTTTTAATGAATTGGAAATATTTTCTATAACCTTCAATTTCTCCACCAATATGAGATAATCTATCTCTCCATAATCTTCATCAAATTTTGGACCATATTGTTCTTCACCTTCTTGGGCATCTTGACCCATAAATTATTCTTTGATTATATCTTTCAAGAGATTCAAATAATTATAATTATTATGCATATCAAGTTTTTTAAGCACTCTATGAGGTGCTTCATCATCATCATACCTTTTCACAAGATCATCCATCAATGTTATTGTGTCTATATACAAAATAACTTCACTATTTGAATCATATTCATGTACATCATAAAAAAGGACATTAAAAATCAAATATTGATAACAGTTAAACTATTCACACTTGTCATTTTACTCACTCAGTTGCAACATCATCTCTTTCTCTTGGTTTTCCTCCACCATGTCTTTTGTTTGCCTCTCAAACTTGTAATCTTCCTCTATCTTAATACTTTCCTATAGTGTACCTTCAAGCTTATCCTTGTGAACTCTTTCCTTGATTTTAATAACCAATTTTATTCCTTGTACATTCTTGGATTGAAATTTTAATCTTACTTCTCTTTCTTCATACTTCTTGGTTTCATAGCTTATCATGTTATCTTGATGTATTATGCCCTTTATTTTATTTTGCATTCATTTTCTTATCTTTCACTTGTATTCTTTCCTCGCATGACCTCTTTATTGAGGTTAAACTCCTCTATATCATGACCTATTGCCATAAGCCACTTATTCCAAACATAACCATTCTCTTGCACTATATTTGATGACTATATTTTGTTCTTGTTTCCTCCTATTTGCATATTAGCTTCTTTATTCTCAAATTTATAGTCAAAATCAATGCTTAATCTTTCATTTTCCTCCATATAAGACTATTATAATCTCATATTCTGTCTCATTTCTTCATATTTTGCTTTCATGTCTTCTTTGTTAGCT
>JARHVA010006378.1:705000-777500 GCA_037957365.1 Torreya grandis | reverse complement strand
CGATTTCAAATATTTCATTCATAGGAATCACCTAATTCTATTGGAACCATATGCCCATACCCACAAAAATGTATTTCAAGATAGATACTTATGTATTTAAGGGATTTTGTAATTAGAGGTATCTATAATGGATTTTGTATCAAATATTTTATCTAGCCTAGTTGGAGGGAGGTACAAAGAGGTGCATACAGGTATGCATTCAGATTTGTATTATTTGTGGTCTATTTTTATAGAGTTTATGTATAGAGATCCATTGTTTATTGAGATATAATATTATTTTTATTGATATTTTTCATTTTTTCTATTCATTTTGTAATGAACATGGAATGTCATTGCTTTGTTTCTTTTTTGTCACACTTGGGAGTCTCTTTTTCCACTTATGTAGTTACATGACACTATTATTGAGTCTCATTTTCCACTAAGGGTGCATGTAGAATAAAATGAAAACATTGTAGTATAAATTACATACCTATCCTACAAAAAAACCATCAAAAACATCTATATATAGACCCTCTATATGTTTTCACAGGTTCCAATCATTAATATGGTCATCAAAGACCAAGAAACTTAACCCAATATTAAACTCTGGTACATGACTATATGTAGGTTTGTTGGTATTAATAAAGATGTATTATTATATTTTTATTTTCAATTATTCATTTTATGACCTTATTATTAATTATAGTTTTCCTAATATAGTGAGAAACCAATCTTGGAGTTATTGGTTTCTCAAGAGAATAACCCAAATACAACTCTACTTTATTAGGTTTGTGTAGGCCTATTTGAGTATTTTAACTGGTCTTAAAATAAAACCAATATAAAATGGATTGAAATAAATTACCCACCATTGTATAATGATAAAATATTATGGATACACATTCATACATGGTTTGAAGCCAAGAAAAAAATGAAACAATCAAATTCTCTCCTTTTCTGAGGTTTCTTAATAAACACCTACAAGAAACTCAATACATGGTCGATTATATCTTATTCCTCAAGATTTATCTTAACCTAATAAAAATTGGAATGGATATAAAACATATCTTAGCACCTTATTTCAAGATTTTAAGACATTTTATTGGTTTAAAATGGAGTTATGGATCAATTTGTGCTTGAAAACCTTATTTTAGGGTTTTTGAAAATGTATAGAGCCCAAGATCTTATTAATAATAGTTCATGAAGCCTAGAGACTATTTTATAATTAAATAACTTGTAAAATACTCTCAATAAACTCATTCAACCATTCCAATTCTTATATTGAAATCATGAGTAAAAATTTATGCAGTTCAAGTGATTGTTATGAATGTGTACACCCAAAATAACATAATACTAAGAGTTTCATCAATATAATCCCTATTTAAAGTCCATAATCACTTAAATAAATATGAAATATATTTAATTAATATATTAATCACATAAACATAATAATTCAAATGTTATTAGGTTTATATTTACAAACAAAATTATTTCTAACACACATACTACCCTATTTTGGACTGTACACTATCATCAAGATTTTACTTCAAGTCTTAGTGTTCAAGATTCACTTTTATAATCATTACGGCATATTTAATTAGGATAAAAATATATAAATAAATTATTTTCATCTACAAAAAATACCTACAACACCAAAGTAACTTTCTTTATTTACCACATTACATAGAATTATTTAAAAAATATAAGCATAAAAGGCATTCTTCACTCCTCCTCTAGCACTCATTTTTCTATAAATCAACCTTATACTTGTTTTTTTTTTCTTTTTTAGACTCTAATCAACCTCATATCTACGTGATAATAGGTCTTTATTTTTTTGGGTCTTGAAATAGACCCAAGAATCTTTCCCTTAGTCTTTATCTCTAATTAGCATGCTTCTTTCAAATAAGATTAGTTCCTAGGGTTTTCTAAGGATGATTTTACATTTATATTTAAGGGATAATATTTTTAAAACATGTAGATAGGAATTTTAGGACTTATAAATTATTTTAGGATCACTCATTTTATGAATCATAATGGTCATGGCTTTAATATTTAATATTCCAATGGAATCAAGCAATGAAAGGGGAACTTCTTAACCCATGATCCCATGGCCAATGAACAACTATGGTGTGAAGTAATCACATACCCCATATCAATATGTAATGATGGTTACATATAGCTAATTCCATGAATTATTTATTACATGGACAACTAATTAGTTTCCCATTCCCTTCTGCATAGTAATTGAGTGTCATGGCAACCTTTACATTCAAGCTAGTTTTTATGGTTCATAAATAAGGGTCAATGTTGTAAACCATATTCTAAAGTAATATACATGAAATATATTTTATTAATACAACCAATAAATTGAGTATTAAATGGTCTATATTTATGATGGATGGTCTAAAAGGAAATAATTTCTTGCAACAAATTTTAGTTGAGGTGAAACAGATTGTATGTAATTTTAGCTATTACCCTCGTAAGTGACTTTTTAAAGTCATGTATTATTTGTATATTATAATATTTTATCACATAAACTAATTTAGTATAAATTAATTGGTGTTTATTCATCATTATTATAATTCCCTAATTTTAAACCCACCCATTGGCTCATCAAATACCGTAATAGGATTTCAAATGGTGCACTCGCAAATCAGGATGGGATTCCTACTAAGCCTAAATAACCATTAGTTTGCCTCCAATATCCTACTTGGGAATCTCAATTTTTATTTTTTATTTTCCCATTAGATATGAAAATGAGGGGATAATTTAGGTACTTTCAATGATGTTTCATGAAATGGACATGCCAAAATAATTATTCTCCTTTTATATGTATAATACTTAATGTTTTCTAACTTTGCATCCACCTTGTAGTTTTTATGTCATGTTCAATATTTTTTTTTGAGGGGAGAGAGTAAATACAAGAAAACAAGGGTGTTTATGAAGCATTTAATGACTTTCTCTCAAAATATATATTACAAACTTTGGCTAAATATCATATTTGTTTGATTTATGTGTTCATCAATGATTCCTTTTGTGGCTCTTTATGTGTACCTTTTCTAGTCAATAATATACATATTTCTATGTAGCCTTTGATTTTCTATGTTGGATTTTTGTATTCTAGGTATATGGGGTGGATTGGATCCATGGTGGTGATGTGTAAAATAAATTTCATGATGAATTTATCCCCACATATGTGTATATTGTCTATTCTCATTCTTATTTCCTCTATCTTGGCCATTCATGTCTATTGTTCCATTTATGTTCAGAGAGGCATATTTTTATGACCATTAACATAGGGTGATGAGGAGGAGGAAAACATTTCTAAGGATGTCAATGACATTGTTGATAATGATGATGACAATGATTGGGTTTTGAATGCCTTTAAATATTACCTGAAAGAGGTCAAATCAAACCATGTAGGAAGAATTTTGTGTCTTTGAGGATGTTGTCATTTAATTTATTATTCATGGATATAAATTTAAATTGCTTCTTTATTGAATTATAGTTTCTAAGTGAGTATAATATTTTGGATATGGGTATTATAAAGTAGGATTTTCACTATTGAATTTTGCCATCATGCAACACATTTAGTGGTCAAGGTGGTCATCTTTTTTGATCACTACAAAGAATTAACAACTACCATCTCAAAATTCATGATAGGTATCCCATTCTGAGGAGACCCCCAGGACATGTTGGTAATGGTAAAACTAATCCAAAAAGAAGAGACTCCACAAAAATATAATCTAAATATAGGATAGTAGAATGAATCTTAAAAAACTAGAGCATCAACAAGAGAGACAAGCTATAAGGATTGTGTATAATGAAAGATAATGTCTCCAAACTATGTGATATCAGTGACATGGCTTTTAAAAATATCAATGACACAATGCTTTCATATGATTCAAGTAAAAAATTATCATGGAGAAGGTAAGCCTACATAAGAAAATCATAAGTTTCTTGATAACTTGAGTGAGAAAGACAAAGGGTTGAGTAATGACAAGGTGTAGCCAATAGTGGACCTATGGTTATTTTCAATTTGTTCAATGGTTTTCATGGATTGCAAGGTTACTTGATTTTAGGTTTTCAATAATAAATTTGATATCTCTATAGTAACCACCATCCAAAATTTAGAATGAGAACACTCATACACATTCTATTGATGACAAATGTGTTCCTTTGAGGGATTACCTTGGATGGAAATGTAAGAGGGTTTATTAGGGGACCAAAGAAAAGAAATTGATCTCATGAGTTACCTCGTATGAGTAAAGTCAATTCATATATGTGTCCAAAATTTTATTGTGATTTTATGTGTTTTTAATATTGATCTAATACTCCTTTTTTTACTTTGAAGATAAATGCCATGGAACAATTATGATCCATCATTGTTATCATTCTATCAAGTGATGATGGATGAAATGATGATAATAACATCCACATTATTTCTTCTTACACAATATTCTTTCTTACCATTACTCTCATTCCACCCTAAAATTATATATTTTGTTTATATCATGTATTTAAATTTTATATAGGATTTTGATGGAGATGATGCGTTGTCATAGAAATCATTATCATCCATTTCATAGAGACCAATTATTCACATTTTTTTCAAACCAATAAGTATATTATTTATGTTCATGTCTTCTTCTTGATTTTTGTCAAGATTATTAATCCGTATAGTTAAAAATGTAGGTGTTTTCATGGTAGGATCATAAATGCATATATTTGAATTTAGTGGCAGTCCATTTCCATATTATGTGTCCTTGATATGAGGTCTTATCTCCATGCCAATAATATGGACATTTCATGCACGATACTACCATAAACATGATATGTATGGCATGTTTGATTTAAAATGATACATATTAATTGGACATCATAATTTGAATACAAGTGTTTCATTTATAATTTTTATAGGCTAAGAAGTGTGTCATTTGTCTATTATTTAATAAATGCTTTGGTGGTTGATATTACATTTAGTGATGTGTTGAGTGATGGTGCATGGTTAATTGGTATGATGATGTTCGCATATACTCTTAAAATCATCTATATAATTATGTTATGTAATGATTTTGATAGGTAATCTATTGTGTTGACATGTTTGCCTTTTTTTATTGTCAATGTTTGAAATGTTGTTGTTCTAGTGCACATGTTCAAAACTCACTATGTATGTTGATAACTTACCATGGTTGGATGGACTGCAATATAGCATTTAGTGCAAGGTTCTCTATTTTCCATCAACATATCTCATTTTATAATTTTATTGATGTAGGGTGCCCATAGAACACTTGACTTATTGAAAAATGCTTACAAACCATGTTTGGATGAAGAATAGGAGGGATGAGGAGGCAACCAACACTTTCAAAGTTTATAATGAGCATGCTGGACGTAAAAATTCATGGTGTTCTATGTTGATTTTTTATGTTTGTAAATATTTTAGACATCTTATAGCTTTTGTGTCAAGTTTTACTATTGCACCTAGAAAAATTTTAAGTATAAATGGACATCCCTATTCTCATTAGGAATGTATACATCAAGGTAGGAATAACACTTATATGTCCATCAATATTACTAACATGATGTATTATATATGAAATCTTCATCAATATTTTTAACTATAAGTGATGAATTATTTATGGGGATAAATTATTCTTTACTAATTGGGTCACATGTGGTTCCCTTACTTTAATAAAATTTAATTTTTGAGATAAATAAATTATGGAATAAGCACAAGTAAAAATTAAATAGTTTCACATAGCATTATTTCATAAAACGTATGATTTTTAATGAACCACTGGCAACACACCCCAAGGAAAAGTTTGTTACTAACATGTTGTCTTACATAAGGATATAGATGAAATTATTACAAGGATGAGATTCTAGGATGTGATATCAATGGAGGATCACCTCCATTTTAAATTATTACTAGTACTCCTAAAAGAGGAATCTCTAAAAAGGGAGAACATGTTTTTATTTTAGCTTCTCGAATGTGAAAGGATAAGGATTAAAATTTTGGAAAATACACTAGCTAAGAAGAACACAGTGCTTCAAAAGTTGCATAACACCCTTTTCATTTTTATGGGTGAGAATATGGAGCTTCAAAAACCTTTCTCAATTTATAAGTTGCACATTCATACATAAAATCAGCCTATGATTTTAGGGGTGATACTACCAAAGCCATGAAAATGAAATAGTAAGGAATGATTTCTATATATGAACATAATCTAGAGATTTTGATGGTAGAGTACAATATCTTGTTTACTCAAGCTCATGGGATTAGAGAAAATATCTAGGATAAGGAAAAGTAAACATAACAAAATATAAACAACTACTTACACAAAATATGTATTTAGTTATTATATCCTTGTATACTCAATTGTTACAATAATGTTAAAGTCAGAATAAAATATAATTAATCTCTAACTTTTGTATTTGTTGGTTACTAACTAAAATCTATGGTAAATATATAAAATATTATCACAAAATAAATAATCAAAATTTCTATGTTTGTAAAACATATCTAGACATATCAAGTTTGGAATTTAAAGTATCTATTTATATTCGTGTCATATCGCCAAGTAACTTAAGAATAATTTTGAAGTTGAACAATATTGTCTAGATTCATATATTTTTGAATATTATTACATTCATTGTCAAAAAATAAATATATATACCTTTCAATAATTACATATACAAATGATTTTTTTTATTATTTATATAATATCAAGAACATCTTACCATTAAATTATTAAATTCTAAAAAATTCATAGAAGGAGCCATTATTTTTGATATGAGGATTTATGACTATTGTGTAAGCTATGAAGATCCATATGATCTCTCAAAATAGTCATGCATACAAGTATTACAATTATTTGCATGCCTATTTGGTGCTCAAACACTGATGAGTTATCAATATATTATCATAAAAACTCAATTATAGGCTTCATATAGGGTATAGAAATACACAGTCACATTTGAATTATTTAAAAAACCTGTCAAGGGATGAAAACAACTAGATCCTTTTAATACACCCTTATATACCATGTGACCAATTTTCAAGATTTTTGATTCACTACCTAATCCATGAGCTTCAGTAAAGTCTCAATGCAAATGTATAAATAATTTCATTTGTGATTCAAGGTCTTAAGGAATTTCTTAGAGGTCAATAATAAGCCATTTAATTCCTCATTTGTCCTAAAATAGGTTAAGTTAGCATAATTTGATTTTTCCCTCCAAAAGGAAATATTTTAATATTTTAAATATAGTTTAAGCTTGTAAGGAGTGTGACCATTTATGAAGGGCATGAACCTTCATAACATGATCCTATAAATTTATGTTAAGCAAGTGATATACTGAGAGGGGGGTGAATCAATATATCATAAATCTTATAAACTTTCCCTTGATCAAATTCCATTTTAACATACATTCAAGATATGCGATAAAACTAAAATAATAAACACTACACAAGATATAGAGAGACACCAAATTTAATGTGTAAACCCAATGTGGGAAAAACCACAAAGAATAATCTCAAGTATATGAATGAGCACCAACTCAAACTACAATATTCACAAGTACAAACTTGAAGGAGCACCAACCCCTTTGCTGAGCACCAACACAACAAAAATTCGTGAGCACCAACCCACAAGAGCACCAATCCCTTTGTTGAACACCAACACAAAAAGAATTCATGAGAACCAACCCACAGAATCACCAACCCCTTTTCTAAGCACCAACACAACAACAATTCATGAGCACCAATCCAAAGGAGCACCAACCCCTTTTGTGTGTAGCACACAACTATCTCTCAATATTTCTATCTCAACAAAGGATAGTTCATTACAATATTTCTTTCCTCTCTCTCCTCTACTCTTCTAAGCTAGATATTACAATTACAAATCATACCTTCTCTCCCATACTAAAAATGGCTTCTCAAGCCTTTATTTATATCTTTCCAAATGACCTTTGGCCTTCACTCTTTATGACCTTTCAATCCTCATGGAAAATGGCACCAAACTTGCATGACCCTTTATATCCTTGCATTTGAAAAGTCATATGGTGACCCTTCATAAGCAAAGGTGTCCTTTCCTCTTTTGTCTTTATCTTGGTGACATTTCATATTCCTCAAAGTGTCCCTTCAAGAGAAATTTTACCTTTCCTTTTTTGTATTCATTTGGTGACTCTTGGAATTTCCCAAGATGACTCTTCATGGGAAAATTCATCCCATTCTTCTTTTGTCTTTACCCCATTACTCTTTGACTTCTCGATGGACCCTCTTTTGACTTATATGAAACCAAAAATATAGCCCTTAATATTAAATAAATATTAACACACATTAGCCAAGATATAACTATTACAAACATCAATAAATGCAATGGGGCCTTTATCATCAATAATGCTAGACATTTGACATCAATGATAATATTTCCAACCATCTCCCCCTTTGTCATTAATGGCAACCTCAATCATGAAACTACCACATCCTAAAATCGACACATACTATCATCTAAAAAACCTATAGTAACTCTCCCTTACTATAGCAACTTGTACCTATTCCCTATACCTATTTCTGCACTTGTACCTATACCTATTATTCTCCCCCTTTAACATCAATGACAAAGGGCCTAACTAGAGCTAACACTTAGCTCCCCCTTAACTGATGTTGAACTTCAATGGTAGGAAGTAAAATAAATCACTCCCAACTCCTCTTGCAGATCTTTGAATGTGTCCTTTGATATTGCCTTTGAGAAGATATCTGGTAATACATATAAATCATTCCCTATCCTTTGAGCATATACAATCAACTCATTTGAATCCTTTATTCTAATCTCATAACCTTCTACATAAAACTTTAATTTAGATCCCTGATCACATATTTGACTTACATTTACTAGATTATGCTTAAAACCTTTTACATACAAAACATTCTTAGTCTTGGTTCTACCATTATCCGAACTCAAAGTAGCTTTTTTGGCTATCTTGATAGTGGTTTTATCTCTAAATTTCACTATGCCACCATTGATCTTCTTTAAATTTATGAACATACTCTTATCTCCTATCATATGCCTCAAACATCCACTATCAATGAACCATGGCTGCTCTTCATTTCTTGCATGCAAAGTTGTCTGTACCAACATAGAATCTTCAGGTTGTTTCTTCTACCATGAACATGTCTGAACCTTCTTCTTAATGAATGGATCCTTGAAAATCTAGTCTTTCTTGACTAACTTGAACATGCTTCTACAGTACTGAGCTGTGTCTGAAGTTGTTACATTTATAACATATTATGGCCTTTTCATCAAAGCTTAATAGAGGACCAAAAGCGCTGTAGCTTCTACTTGACTCTCCATGACTTTCATTCTCCTTATTCATGAAACTATTATCTCTTTTCTAACATTCTAATTTCTTATGACCATATCCATTACAATAAAAATAGTAACCATAAAAATAGGACCTATCTATGTATCTCTGACCTGATTTCCTTTTGAGGCTTTGTTCCCTCTAGCCTTCTTTATTTGAAATGTCCTCTGTATTCTTCACTTCTTCCCTTTTCATTTCTTCTTTTGTAACAGCTTCAACATAGCTCTTTTTATTTTCAAATCTGATACCTATCTTATCTAAGTTTTCCTTTGGCTTTCTAATATCTTATTTAATATGTTAGTGTTATCCTCAAATTTTTAATCACTAACTACTTTATCATTGACTGCTTTCTCAATATCTTCTTTTAAAGAGGCAATTTCAATAACATACCTTTCATATTCTTTTCTTACTTTTTGCAACTATGTTGTTAGATATTTTTCATTCATTTTAGCTTCTTCAAAGTGTGTTGTTAGATAATCAATTTTTTCCTTTGACTCCTTTTCATTTTTCTCAATCTGGTGCTTCAATATTTGATTCTTCTTCTCATCAGCTTCTAACTCTTCTAAGGCAAAAATGAGTTATCCTTCCAAATTCACGTTAGCTTTATCCTCTTCTTCTTCTTCTTTATTATTTATAATTTTTCTCATAGAGGTATATTCATGTATGGCCATGAATATAATCTCTTCTTCTTATGAATCACTGACTCCACTATCTTCGGTTGGGCTAGGATCATTAGAATACAGGCTCTTCTTAAATCCCTTCTTGAATTTACCTTTGAAATTCTTATTGTATGTAGACTTTTATTCTTCATCATCATTACCCTTATTTGGGAATTTAGCTAAAAAATGTCCAATATTTCCACAATTAAAACATTTAAAAAGTAATTTTCCTTGATATTTACCTGTTCCCCTTTTTGGCTTGCGAATGAAAAGAGCTTCATTGTCATCTTCATCATCACTAGAACTATCACTTGATTCTTGAATCTTGGCTTTCACTTTCTTTGATGTTTTAAAAGCTACTTCTCTCTTTGAGGGTTTATCTTGTTCAGTCTGCATCTCATATGCCGTGAGAATACCATGAAGCTCATCCGTCTTTAGCTTGGCTAAATTCCTCATCTCCTTGATTGTTGAATGCTTTGCATCATATTTCATTGATAGAGATCTCAAAACCTTTTGTACCACCATTGACTCTTCTAAATTTTCTCCAAGACCTTGAACCTGATTTACTATTTGATCAACTTGTAAAAGATAACCTGTTATATCTTCTTCTTCTTCCATCTTAAAACTCCCAAACTATCTTCTAAAAGCTTGAAGCTTAGCTTGCTGAACCTTTCCATCACCTTTGTAAATATTCTCAAGTTATACCCAAGTTTCATGAGCAAATTTACATTGCATGACTTTAACAAATTCATATTCACATAAACCACATGAAATAGCATTTAAATCTTTAACATTACATTCACTTGCCTTCTTTTTTGCTAGAGTAATTATCAGTGTCTGTGGCTCTTCATATTCCTCCACCACTGCTTGCCATATGTTGAATCTAAGAGCCATCAGATAAGTCTTCATTCTTATGCTCCAAAAATCATAATTCATCCCATCAAACAAAGGTGCCTTATTTGTATAAAATCCTTCATGTGATCCATCCATCATACTTTCCCAATCTACCTTCAAGCTGTAAAACATTTTCAAAAAGAACCTGCACTAATACCAATTATTAAGCACAAGATATACTAAGAGGGGGGTGAATCAGTATATCATAAATCTTATAAATGTTTCCTTAATCAAATTCCACTTTAACATATATTCAAGATATTGCTATTTGGAATTAATTTTTTGTATGTGTTCATTTAAGATTGATTAAAACACTTCAACATATGTTTGAACTATAATTGTTTACAAATACCACAAACATGTATGGGTGTATCTATAATTTTTTTCATTATTAAATCATGTATAAAAACTAAAATAATAAACACCACACAAGATAGAGAGAGATAGCATATTTAACATGGAAACCCAACGTGGGAAAAAACATGGAGAACAATCTCAAGTATATGAATGAACACCAACTCAAACTACATTATTCAAAATCACCAACTTACAAGAGCACCAACCCCTTTGTTGAGAACCAACACAACAACTATTCATGAGCAGCAACCCATAAGAGCACCAGTCCCTTTACTGAGCACCAGTCCCTTTACTGAGCACCAACCCCTTTGTTGAGCACCAACATAGCAACAATTTGTGAGCACCAACCCCTTTTTTGAGCACCAAAATAGAAACAATTTGTGAGCACCAACCCACAGGAGCACCAACCCCTTTGTTGAGTATGAACAAAATAACAATTTGTGAGAACCAACCAACAAGAGCACCAACCCCTTTTGTGTGTATCACACAACTATCTCTCAATGTTGATATCTCCAAAAATGATAGTTCATTACAATATCTCTTTCCTCTCTCTCTCCTCTAATATTTTAAGCTAGATATTATAATTACAAATCATACTCTCTCTTCCATATTACAAATGGCTTCTCAAGCCTTTATTTATAGATTTATAAATGACCTTTGGCCTTCACCCTTTGTGACCCTTTAATCCTCATGGAAAATGGCACTAACTTTGCATGACCCTTCGTATCCTTGCATTTGAAAAGTCATATGATGACCCTTCGTAAGCAAAAGCATCCTTTCCTCTTTTGTCTTTAACTTGGTGAATTTTTGTATTCCTCAAAGTGTCCCTTCATGATAAATTATGCCCTTCCTCTTTTGTCTTCATTTGGTGACTCTTGGAATTCCCCAAGATGACTCTTCATGGGAAAATTCATCCCATTCTTCTTTTGTCTTTACCCCATGACTCTTTGACTTCTCCATGGGCCCTCTTTTGACTTATATGCAACCAAAAATATATTCATTAATATTAAATAAATATTAACACACATTATCCAAGATATAACTATTACAAACATCATTAAATGCAATGGGGCCTTTATCACCAATAATGCTAGACCTTTGACATCAATTACAATATTTCCAACAATTTATTACCTTGTTGAAAACATATTTACCTTGTTGAAGATGTAAATTCATCAAATCATTTATCTAGAAGGATCTCCTATGCTGAAAGGAGGTTAAATAAGGATAATCCTAGAAAGGAGGAAATAATCTTAATGACTAAAACTAAACTTTAATTTATTGATAAGCTTTGTACCACCAAGATAGGATCCCAGTAAGGTAAATAAACAAGTATAAGTTTGAATCAGGAAGATTGAGTGGTAGAAAGCAGTGAAATGAGGCCTCTAGGCCTATGTAAGTGAAGTCTATAGGACTATATAAGTATATGCTAAAGATTTGTAATAAAAATAGTAATAGTTTCTTTGAGTCGCAAAGGGGAGTTATATATTTAGTAAATTCCTATACTGTAACAGGAAAATAAGAACATATTTTGGTATGCATGGGGTCTAAATGATATTTTGAGAGGTAAGATATAAAAATATATAAATTATTTGAATTTTCATAATCATTTGATAATTTATCATTTATTCATTTTTAAATTTATTAATCTCTCTCTTGGATTTACATCAAATGACTTTATTGATTGTCAATAATAAAACTTGTATTTTATGCATGAGAGGTTTTGATGAGAAGTTTTAAGTTAGAGAAGAAGGTTTGTAGAAAGTGTTTAAAGTTTGTCATTCTAGTATTAATTATATGGTATGATATAAAGGTATACTATTGAAAATTTCAAGTTGTATGAGGGTGAGAAATCATTAATAAGGATTGAAAAGACTTGTGTAGATATTGATTAAGGTGAAAAGAGTGTTTGAAGACCTTTATATAGTGAAAAATCCTTGTATTGAAATTCTTTATTCTATTAGATATAATTTTGTCATGGTCCTAAATGTGATAGTAATATATATATATATATATAAAGTTTGTCATTCTAGTATTAATTATATGGTATGATATAAAGGTATACTATTGAAAATTTCAAGTTGTATGAGGGTGGGAAATTATTAATAAGGATTGAAAAGACTTGTCTAGATATTGATTAAGGTGAAAAGAGTGTTTGAAGACCTTTATATAGTGAAAATTCCTTGTATTGAAATTCTTTATTCTATTAGATATAATTTTGTCATGGTCCTAAATGTGACAGTAATATATATATATATATATATATATGTAGAGAGAGAGAGAGAGTACATTTTCTTGTTTGAGTGAGTCAAGAGGAAGTTTGTCATTCTAGTATTAATTATATGGTATGATATAAAGGTATACTATTGAAAATTTCAAGTTTTATGAGGGTGAGAAATTATTAATAAGGATTGAAAAGACGTGTGTAGATATTGATTAAGGTGAAAAGAGTGTTTGAAGACCTTTATATAGTGAAAAATCCTTGTATTGAAATTCTTTATTCTATTAGATATAATTTTGTCATGGTCCTAAATGTGACAGTAATATAAATATATATATATATATATATATAGAGAGAGAGAGAGAGAGTACATTTTCTTGTTTGAGTGAGTCAAGGGGAGATTATACCTTATCCAAACCCATTCAAAGTTAAAATAGGTGATGATAAAGTACATGAGCATTCAATAAGCAAAAATAATAATTATCCATTGATATATATTTAAATTATGTTTCAAATCAGATCTTGGGTCTATCAATTAATGACTGTCTATGAGAGTCATGTTAATAAATGGTGTTGTGTAAAATTCTATGCATGAGACGAGCATCATGGTGGTAAATGGAGATAGGGATGAGTGTATAAGTTTTAAAAAAATAAAAAGGAAAAGGAAACTTAAAATATCATTACAAAGTTTATAAAAAATTGTCATTATGCATGCACTTAGGTCTATAAATCAATATGTCTAATAGGCTGATAAGAATTAAACTTTTGGGTTATTTTGATAGATTTTATGTATAGTAATTAATATATAAGGGAACATGGATATTAAATATATGGATATATGATAATTTATTTAAAATTTAATATGTATGGTAATTGGGCTATTTTGATACAGTTTATGTAGAGGATTAAGACTTCAACTCCCAAGCAACACAATCCTAAATCTCTTTGTTCCATCTTTTTAGGATGAGCACCTATAGTAGTCATGCATAAAAGAATCCTTATTGGCATATTCAAGGAATATTTTTTTCAAGGTAAATTTAGATGCATAAATAAATATGTAATGGACTTATACTGGTCTTACACAAGTTCTAATATCCCCCATATCATTAAGGAACAAGAAACTTGGATTGGCCTTCAAGTCTACTAAAAAACCAAGAATAGATTCACTTTATCCTAGAAGATTGTCAGCACACTAAAATAACCTATCTGACTTATTAATTACCTTATCTATTTGTTTTAAACCACATTAATACTAACAAACCAATTCCTTCTATCGGTTTCTCACAAAAATAATATTAATAGTGAATGTGTTCTTTTAGGCCTCTTCTGACCTAATCTGACATCTTTAAATGACTTTGATTTATGTATTTAATATATTATATTACTTATAAATATTTTTACAATGACCATCCAATGAGAATAAATCTTTTTTCATGCTTAGGAACCTAACAACAATTCTACATGGACAACTTTGACTTTCTCAGTCTTTTTTAGTAACAAGCTACAGGAAACACATAACACAATCCCCTATAAAAAGAAGAACAAGGTGAGTTTTGACTTGAAACCAATTAAAATAACTTATTGGGTAACATACCTCAATATTTTAATGATTTTGATGGGTTATTTTTCAAGTTGTAATTCTTTATTACAAGCATCAAGATAATATAACCACAACCCTATATATCACTTTTATAGACCTCAATATCATTCCACAAAGCATAAAACTAAATAAATTTTCATATTAAAGAGAATTTATATCAATTAAATAACCTTAAATAATCTTGTTAAACTTGTTACAAATAGTTAACCTTCAAATGAGTAATTTTAAATATGTACAGAATAGAGTGATCATAATATTCATAAAAAATGAAATCATAGGTATGATACAATGTTTTAAAGATATTTTTCACAATTTACATGAGTTATGTTTCTACCTTGAAATAAGAATAAAATTTTCTACCAAAATAATTTCCATGAGCATATTTTAATCATTGTGCATGTCCATGGATTCACTTGATGGAGAGTAATTCTTGTTGATGTCCATGTCCTCAGTGGTCATGGAGATTATCAAGTTGCATTTCATACAATAGTCTATCTTGGATGGATTACTAGGAACTTATTATCAAGGGAAATGGTGAATCATTTCCATATGCTTTGATGGGTTGAGTAGGACACATTCTTTCCACATCATAATGGTGATTCTAAACACTGAACAATTCAAACTACATCCTAAATAGAATCTTCATTCCAATGAAAATTTTTATCACATGAACAGGATGTACATTAAAATTAGTATTGTTGTATATCTTGCTATGAATGAAGTTTTGTGATAAAAACCTTATGTAAAACAATATGGATCTAAGAGTGTTTCACATGCTAGGAACATTACATCCCCTTTTGGCCATTCAAAAGACATTGCATGACAAACTCCACTCCATTCCTTTCCATAAATTTCACAAACTCATATGCTGAAAATGGTATCTTTTATGTTATATATTTATTAAGGTAATACAACATAATATTAGACCATATCATACTATTAGGTTTTACAAAGTCAGATGTAAACGTAAAACCATGTCAGTTAAGGGTACTTACCATCATATATGAATTATTATTCATTATATTTTATTCATTAGTAAGTGTATCAAGAATATATGTATTATTCCAAATATGGTAATGGAATTCATATATTTTATCTATTACACCCTCCATAAGGAACACTTTTAAAAAGGAACACACCCGTCATCCAATAAGGAAAAAGTTTAGTGTTGATTTCCATAATTAGCATGCATTACTATACAAACTATTTGTCAAAGTAATTTCCTAAAACATTACAATTCATTGCATTATATATCAGGGATAAAGTGATCTTGTACTAGAAAACAAATTAATAAAAAAATAGAATTCAGTTGCATCATATGTAAGGGATAAAGTGATGCTATCAAAGAAATTCCATAAAACATTAGAATTCAGAATTAGCATGTCTTGCAGGAGCATTATGGTAAGATTCAAGAGTTGTACTTGAAAATGTAATATAGTTCTTAAGATTCTTACATTGTCTTATAAAATATTAAAATATCTTTTCTTGGTCTTATAAATTGATCTTGTCAAGTTTTAAGTCTATAATAATTTTTCCCTCCAAATTAGAGTTTGAAATTTCAAATACCTCTCATGTAAATATATAAACAAATTGTACTCATTTATCAATCAACATGAATTTTCATAGATTTATTAAGTTTTTACAATAATATAGGGATTCTTATAGATCTTTTCCGTGCCATAGTCATTGTAGAAAATCAATAAAAAGGTAAATGTGACAAAAGACTATTCATAACAAGTAATTTTCTATCTTAAGTTGGAGAGGTTGAGAAGAATCTCGTGTAAAATTTCTGATTTATAACCTTAGATAATCCTCTAACTAATTACTATGCATCGACTACATAATGTATGAGGTTTTCAATACCATTATGAGGCATAAAAGAATAATAATTCTCATCAAGAAGGACTAATGACAATTTTTAGCTTAGGAACATGGGTCAAAGTGTATTGGGAAGCAAGTTTCTTGTAAAAGGCACGTTTGAGAACAACTAATGCCATAAATTTTGAGATTAGAAACCTCATCAACATCTCAAAACTACATATCATCCAATGAATTTCCTCAATGAAGGTATATAATTTAAGAAGAAGCCTCTCAAGATTGTTAGGATTGTATGTGTAGGTGTCAAAAGACTTTTGAGTAAATAGTACATCTAATAGATATTTTTTCTTTGAAAATGATTTCATGAGGTCTAAGACATCTCTAATGATGTTTCCCAATAGTTTACAAAATGTATTGGCTCTCCAATTGTCCTAGAACTAATTTTAAGCCATTGCAAGGGTTTAGATGCATTATGATGGTTCTATCCATAATAGCCTATCCTGATGTTTTCTTCCCTCTTATAAGGATATAATTAACTATAGGGACCTTATATATGACTCATAAAACATGTCATGAAAATTTATATTTCAATCTCAACTCAAACTCACATGTTACCTTCATGTTCTTATATGTAGATTTGTAGGTTTTCTTTTAAGCTTATCATCTTGCTATGGCTTGAGCATGGTTATTCATCAGTGGGGTTTCCTAATGGTGTTAAGGAATCTGAATACTATAGAGGATTTATTCTCAATCCCTCATCCCAAATATAACCTATTTGCGATCACTGTTTGAAACTAAAATCATATTTGTCAAGACCTCATATTCAAGCATGATTTTCTTCTTTTGATTAAGAATGTGTACCTATAGGTATACCAACATGTAGGTATACATTCACTATTATTTATCTCAATTGTAACCTTTCTGAGACCTATTGACAAAGGTAGACCTCAACATGCTTCATAACCCCCTTCATGCCTTTGATAGGCCTAAGTGCCTTGGGAACTCTTTTATACCTACCAAATTATTGATGTAGGGCCTAATCCTATATCCTATTACCTCACAAACATGTCTCTAATTATTTATTTTAGTGACTCTAATCACCTTTGATCTAGATTATATCTTGCTAGAACATTCCTTAATTTTGATCTATCTTGATCTATTTCTCCCTCTCAAGGCTCAATAGCCTTTTTCATTCATGTATATAATGTTTCTTGATCTATAATATCTATTATCATTCCAAAATTCTCTATAATCTATTTTTGTTCTAATACATCAATATCATTATCTCCAACCAATCTTCAGAACTTACACACTCTATTCTTTTATAAAGTTTGCTTCCTCTCATATAGAATCTTAGACTCAAAAGGTCTAATACTTGATTCCAAGGTTCTGGTATTCATACTAAGGCTCATAAGACCATCCATTTTCTCATTTATATCATCTTTCAATCCTTCAACCAAACATTATAGTCTCCAAGAAATAACTCTTATCCAACTCACTTTTCTCTCTTTAAGTCTCCTTTCCTTGCAGCTATGTTTACATACAAACCTCCTAGGTTTGAAAATTACATAGAGTATTTAAAAAATATAAATACATATTTGGGATCTAATTAATCCCTTAAAAGTCTCCACAAAATTTAATCTTGCAACTCCTAAGGTGCACCACCTCTTAGGTAATTAGGTCTCTTAAGCCTAATTTGAAGACAAATTCAATGATATCATACAATATGACATAGAATGAACCCAAAAACATAAATTAATTTATACCATTCTAAAACACATAAGACCACCAATTTTCAGCTAATTTCAAGTATGGAAACTCCATATATACAAGATGAAAGACTAAAAGCCTAGTCTAGGTTTCGATAGGCCTGTGCAAGGCTGAGATGGAGTAAAATGGATATTTTTGGTTTTTGAGACTTTTAAAAACATATAATACCTATAAATCATCTTCCATAACCATATTTAACTTCTATAATATTATTTTGGATTTGAACACTCACTAAAAGCTCCCAACATGCGTTTTAGTAAAATTATGGCACACATGTAGGACTATGTTATGGAAAATTAATAGTTTAAAATGAAAATTTTATTTCATAAGGAAAATAATAAATCTTTAAGGTCCTACCTAAAATATTAAACCCTATACCATAACTAAATGTTCATGAATGAACCACGAAAGGCTTACACATATAACTATTACAGAATTTGAGTACTTTTTTCTTGATTGTACTAGAAATAAAATAAATCTTGCAGCAACTCTTACCTTCCTTAATGTATAAATTAACCTCGTAATGGTAAAATGTTATTTTAAACAACCTATATATTTCATAACACAATCAGTAATTTTTAAATATCCAAAAAACTTCTTTACCTCTGCCTTCTAGATTGTATCAACACATAATTCTCTCTTATATGATTGTGTGCATTGAAATAGAGCTTTGAATTCAACTATGGACTAAAAAATGGTTCCTTTAGAGAATAATAAGGACCAATAAACCTTATATATATATATATATATATATATATATATATATATATATATATATATATATATATATATATATATATATATATATATATAATTTCATTATAAACACCATAAAACCATTATTTCATATCAAACGACCACTTCTATGTTATTCCTTCAAGATTGTGGTAAAATAGAGTGTTAGTAACTTGTAGGAGACAATCTATAAACTGTATGCAAATGTTAAGATATAAATTATAATAATAAATAAATAAAAATATATTAAATTCATACCAATTATCTCAAATATACTATTAATACATTCTTTCATGCATTAAAATATTATATATACAATTTCCATACACATAATTTGAAAGGTAGGTAGACTTCTTGTTACATCATCATCTTTTCTTCTCTTTATTGAATCTCCTTACCTCCTGTCACCTTAAATTATCCCTAAAATAATATTATAATAATACTCAACCTGAAATTTGTTATTCATTTCTCTTATTTTATTATCCCAAACATGTAAATAAACTTTCCATTTTTGCCAGCCCATATTTAAGGGCAGTTAAAAAGTAACTTTATTGAATTACCTTTTCCTTTCCCATACTTATAAATTGAAAGAAAAATTAAAAAATCTCATATGAAATATTTTTACTCAATAAAAACATTCACCCTTATAAGACTCAAAAAGACCCTACAAATCCTTATTTTGAATTCAAATTTTTAAATGTTGATTTTGATAGAAAAATCAAAAGGACTACAGACACATAATTTTAAATACTTATAAAGACTCCTAAACATACACTAAGACCATATAGGACATATAACACCTAAAAATACCAAATATAGTCATCTAAACACTTCAAAAACATAGTAACACCTTATTATATGGTGATGCTCTACATCAGTCATGTTTCTTGATGTGTGCATAGTATGGTTACCAAGTGTAAAATGATTTTTTGGCTCTGAAAGTCTATGGAGATCATGATAAAACTGTATTCACACAATTATATTCTTTAAAATATATTTATTTTCCTACTAAAATATTATCCACATATATTCAATGAAAAATAAGTGTTCCTTCTTCATAAGTTTACTCATAGTCTTGACACTGTTCATCTATACTTGTATATTTACACCGTCTCCCTATTTTTTAGTTCTATATGGTTTGTATCTAACTTATAATATTTATCTAACTCAAATAATATGAATTTTACCTTCTATAAAGACCTTAATTAGATCTTGATATCAATGAATATTCTTTTCTAACTCCAAATTGCAAACTACAGTTGTTCTAGAATCATATTCTCTAACATGTCTATGCATAGTTTAAAAAATTTCCCAGAAAGGTGATTCTCAAAATTGGACAAAACATTTTTGAAGTATTATTTAGTTTTAATTATAAATTTTTTAGTCAATAATAAACCAATTCCCTTTACTGGTTTCTTGGGTATTTAGTGTTCCAATATAAGGTGGTTGTCTCCAAACTTCTCATAGTCTTAGAACACTCTTTTCTGTCTAGTTTTATTTTAGTTTGATTATTTTTATTGGATACCAAGAATACAAACACCTCAAAAACATTTATAAAATTTTATCACCTTCTATAAGATATTTAAAACCTCTTGTTTATCACTCATACGACCTCCACTCTTTATTTTCTATCAATGAGTTTATAGGTATCTCTTTTAGGCCTTAAGCTCTCTTAATTAGAATAAAATTGATTCAAGGTATGTGATTCATTTAATATCAAGGTCCAAACATTAAAAACCCTATGCAATGTACTCTGTACTTTGTTTAGTCTCTATATTTCATCTAAAGTTTTCCCTTTTCTATCCTTTTCCTGAGTACAAACCTATAGATGCCTATTTTGGGATTGATATGCTCTTCATTCACCAACTATTTGACCGTATTTGTTTTGATAAAAAGGGTTGAAAATAATTAAATAAGTTATATCTACTATGCCCAACTCTCTAAAATCATTATTTCCATAAAAACACTTTGCAACTCCCTCAAACCTAGAGAGGTACCTTTTCATAGGTCTACAACCTATACATTCCACCTATAAAAGACCATGAACTCAAATTTGAACCTTTTACTTGGAATTTTATGGGGATAAGTGTATTGGAGGAGTTATATACTTTTCCTATAACTTATTTCTAGTTTCGTAATGCTTAGAAAATTCTCACATAGTTATAACATTGCCTTTTTAGGCTTGTAATAAGAGAACATAATATGTTTGTGAAGGGTTTGAGGTATGTACAATGTTGAGATGCTTCTCGATGACCATCTGGGGTACTAAGAAAGTGTTATAATGGAATAATAACCTACCAATGATTCTATTCTTTTCCTTTTGTTATCCCCATCACTACTTTCACATTTAACTAATTTCGATAAGCATGAAACAATGTGAAATTACCTTAAATTTTAAAAACATACCTTAAAACATGCTTAAAAACCTTATGATATGACTAACTTATGGATTCCTTGCTTGAAAAGACCTAACACACTTTATTGAAGAGTTCTTATATCACCAATGACTTAACATTAACCAAACACAAATTTAAACTATGTAAAAGAACCTTAACATTGTCAATGTTACCTTAAACAATGTTAAGTATTTCATGGTAAGATTGAAACCATGGAGATTGACCATTAAATTAGGGGTCATGACTCTTGTATGTGGACTATATCTCTAACACCTTGATATAACCTAAGGACCAGTGAATAAGACATCACCTAATGATAAATAATGACATCAAAACTATTAGGCGAATTTGGCTACCATACATGAGTCTAATAAAAAACATGGAATTTTGCATTAGTTTTCCCTTTAAAGATGCCTAAATGAATGTCTTATACAATTTTAGCATTGTTAAATGTATTTTTGAGTAAACAAAGGTAAGGTGTTTTTTTTTGTGTCGAGATTATTTAATTCATCTCTAGTTCAAAACCTTGTCTGAGGTCTTTTATGGCCAAGGCTAGCATTGATAAAATCTTGATGAGGTCAAATGAAGTTAAATAAAAGTTATTTGTATGGACTAGCACTTGTCAAGTCATTTTAAGTTAGTTTCAAATGAGGAAAGTCAATTACAAGAGGTTTTCAACACCACAAAGAAGGAAAAAATGTGTTTTGAAGTTATTCATGTTGGTGAAATAGATATATGACATTTTTCAAGATTATCCAAGTCCATCTGACTCAAATCTATGCTCAAACAATGTTTTTTAGGTCAGAAAAATAAAGAAAACTATTTTATCTTCTCTCTCAAGTTCTTGACAAGAAAATGATCTCAACAATTTTGTGATTATTTCATGAATAAGGAGTGTTGAATATAGTACACTAAGGGTTTTTTAGGAACCCTTGTTATCTTCTAATTCATGGCCATAGTTCTTAGGTTGAGACCACCAACTATATGAGCCATCCTTAAGAGAGTAAACCTCTGCAAAACCCTACAAAACCCATAATAGTTTTGGTGTCTTTTTGAAGTTACATTTTGGAGCTCATTTAAGACATGGGGATAATGGTAAAGTGGGTATGTAAAAATATTCTATATGACCTTTCAAGCCTCACATGGCATGTGTGAGATCAATCATGTAATAAATATTTGTTTTAGAGTAGGTTATAGGTTGAAGACCGTGGAGTTATTAATATCTTGGGGTTTATAATTATTGATATCATGATGTTAAATATTTTATAACTCCTAAAAAAAATTATGATCTTAAATTTCATTACAGATTTATTCAATGCATGAAATAACTTTATAACTCCTAACATGATGGTGACCTTATAATTTTACACAAGCATCCAACATAGATCAAGGTACCAGTTAGAATACTGGTATATGAAGCCCTCTAATGCATAAAAAGAGTGAGAAGTATAATATTTTTATATGTTTGGTTTCTTATAACTCATGTAGACCTTATCAAGGCATTTTTTATAGCCATAAAGGGTAGAGAGGTTGTGTTATCATGAATATTAAGATATTTTGAATACCTTGATGGTGTAGGAGGTTAAAGTGGCTTTGAATTTCGGCCTCAAATAAATCAATATGGGAATAATTTTCAAAAAAAAATTAATAATGTACTATGCCTAAAATAGATTCCATATAGATTAGTGATCTCAACACCAACTCCTCTAAAGTAAAGCCACACTGATCTCAGGTTTGGAAATTTTGTACAAATCTGCCTATGTAAGGTGAACTAAAGAGATAAATACTAACCTGCATGAAAGGTATGCAATTATAAATCCTCATAAATACTATTTTGAGTAAATATATAGATTATTTCATGTGATAAAATATTATATTAGTTCATCATAAAGGGTTTAAGGTAATAAAAATGCAAACCCATGGGTGTGCAAACCCACGCGTCTTTAGACCCACAAGTCTATAGACCTATAGGTCTTCATTTTTAAGTAAATTAAATCAATATTATATTTAAATATGAATTTTATTAACCAAATTAGTTTTTTAAAATATTTTTAATAGCTAATAATTTTTTTGTTTAGGAAAGGTTAAAAATTGAGTAGAAGACTCACTCTTGAGCTCCAACAGGTTTTAGCCCAAGAAAAAACACCTGCAAGCCTATGAGAATAATATGAATAATTTTATAGATCCCAAGGATATTTTATTAATATAATCAATTTATATTTGAATAAGTATTTTTAATAAATGTATATAAGCTCTAATCTCACTATGATAACAAGAAAGTGCTAAACCAAGGTCATCAACATTGTTCACAAAAGACTATCTTTAAACCCTAGTATTGGGTTAATCAAACCTTAATGAGATGAAAGGGTAAGTGTATGTAGGGAATAATTTGAAAACATTTTATGATTAATTTTATAAATAAATGAATTATTTTTACCCATCTCAATCACTTTCATTTCTCTTGTGCTAGAATTAGCCCTCTCAAATTCTCACATATTTCTACAATATCCAAAAGGCTATTTTATATCCTCAAAAAACCATGGAGAATGTGTATGGGAAGGATTTGATATTAGAGGTGATACATAGGTTATCACAATAAAATATTTCATAATTTTTTGTTCATTAAAGGTACTACACATTATGAATCATTATTAAGGAAGAAGGGTAGTAAAAACCACTGTTTTGCCTTAAGAGGAGCTCAAGAAAGCCTAAAATATTACTTAGAACTATAAAATTAATATTAATGGGGACAAAATATCCTAGTGATAGTTAAATATCTTCACAAACTCAAATTTAGTGGCATTGGTTTAGGTAATATGGCCCTCATATGTATGAATCATTGTTAAGAATATTAAACACCTTAAACCCTACCTAAACCCTCTAAAATAACCCAATGGAGAAGATTACCTTCCAAAGTGATTTAAATGGACTAACATGATCTATAAACTATTTTAATTACCTATACACACCAATGGTCATCTATTAGAGTCACTATGTCACATGTGTGGACTGAGAAAGTATAAAGTTTTACCTAAAAATGACTATTGTAAGACTAAAAAGGTAATTTTTGAGGAGTTCTCATGAAATATGACTAAGTAAGACATAATGGAGTATCTTGAAACCATTTATGACTTAGAAAAGTCAAGGTAAAAGTTTAATAAATAACAATTAATAATTTTTAAGACACCTAAATACCCCTATGAGTTAGTTTCATCAGAATATTTGGAGAGACATATTTATAGATCCATATGACATCGATAGTGATAAGAGACTAGACCCTAAAGCACCTATACCTTAGTCTTTGAGATGGTGTTGACAAGGAACAAAGTCATAAGGACTTTATGTTTATATTACCCTTTTAGTTTCTAATAAATAGGTCTATTAGTAGTTTTAAGGGTGGTATCAATAAGGGAATTAGCCCTATCCAGAGATTCACCTCACTTACTAGGCCACCCACATCCTAGAAGTGTCTCCATGATATCACTTAAGTGAGGAGGATTTAGAAACCTACTTAAGGGTGAATTTTTTTATGATAATATTTCTATCATGCCTAGTGGGACAAGAGACTTCACCAATTAAAGAGTGATTGGTGTGATTTTCAATGCATCAAACTTTGGAGGAATGAACACAAGCACCAATGGTGACTCTAAATGTATTTAGGTAGTTCTACAAGCCTAGGTAGTATTTCAAGTGAGCATTATTTTTATTCTTCCTTCCTCATGAGGTTTCATGGTTGGGTTTGATTCAATTTGTATTTTACTCAAATTGGTGAATCATATTAGCAACATATTAATAATTGTCATACCCATGTTGAGCCATGTAAATCTTATGTTGATCCCTATCAATAGTTAGTTAAACCTTCTCAGTATTATTTTGAGCCATACCAACCTTAATATTAAGAGTATCATCCTTCTAATTTACCTCAATAGCCTTAAAAAAAATTCTATCAATCCTATATGCCATGTCCCACCCCAAGTCAACCTCCTTGGCAACATATTCATTCTTCTAATCAGTTTTGTCAACACCATGTTTCTCCTTATCTACACAATCACATTTCCAATCAATCTATCTCAAGATTCAAGTAAACTCTCATAGCCTATGATAGAGCTTGATATAAAAAGGGAGTATGGTCTAAGTGTTCTTAGTCATCTCATTTAGAATGTGAGAGACTCATTAGAGTTGATTAAGAAAGAGTGGTCACCTATTGAGAGAGAGAGATCCAACAAAGACTTTTAAATGACATTTTGGGCATAGGTGTCCTAATTCAATGTATAGAGTACAATTTAATGGTTTATAGGGGTAGTAAGTTCATTCTTATTAGCCTCATGTGATTTATCCTACTCCATCTCATCCATATTTTTTCACCTATTCTCTCTCAAAAGACTAAGTCAAGTGAGCTTCAAAACCTCCAATGTACTTCACACATTCGTCAATACTTCACATCATGGAAGTCAATCCAAGAGAATATCCAAAAGAGAAAAAACGTTCTTGTTGAAAGGGTTGAAGATTTAGATAAATCAGAGTTGGAGTGTTTGATTGGTACTTGGAGGAAAAATAATGAGGCTATCTTAGCACAAAACTCCATTACCCTTCCTTAAGATCCCCTTAAAAGGTCCTTTAAAATTCTAATTTGGAATCAAGTGGTGAATTCATGGGATAAATATAATATAACAAGCTTATATTTGGATATTGAGTCAAAAGAAGAAACTTTGCCTATTCAAGCCTCACCCATCCCTCCATAGGATCCTAAAACATTCACATCATGGAGATCAATTCAAGAAGAAATCCAAGGTAAGAAATAAATCATTGTTGAAATCTTAAAGGACTTAAAATTTTCCCATCTTGGAAGTCAAATTAAGAGATCATTCAAATGAATAAACAAGTCCTTTTGGAGAAAGTTAAAGACCAAAGCATTTCAATATTTGAAGGATTCATTAGTGAATGAAAGCAAGAGAGTAACAATATCATTGATCATGAGATCCCAATGCTTGTTTGTGAAGTTGAATAACCACTAATTTAAGAATAACATGTTATATTTGAGTCTAAAGAGGAAGATCAAGTTACAACTATAGTTGAGCTTCAGAAAGGTTATGAATAGGATACTTCAAGTGTATATGATGAAGAGGTCAACACTGGAACACATCTTGGTTAAGAGAGATGCTATCAATCTTTAGAGATGAAAAGAAATCAATACTTGATGAGTTGGAAATGTTTAAATCTTAGGTAGGTCTTAAATTTAACATGAATGACCAAGTCAATTAGACTTGTTGGCATGGATTTGATGTTGATGAATAGGTTTAGGATGACAATACAAAAGTGGGTGAGATGGAAATAAAGTATGATTAAATTGAAGTTATTAGTGAAATAATAGCTTATGAGGAATAGTCCAAGCATTTAGAGATTTTATTTCAATCCAATCATGATGAATATACATTTTATATTTTAATCTCTCCAAAAAAATCATAAGTTGATAGCCCTTAAGAAAAGGTGATTGTCTACTTTGAACTTCCTTTTTTTTTCAAGATGATGAGCCTCCCCTTTGATACAAAGTGGAGTCTGATGAAATCCAAGAGGACCTAATTAATTTAAAATCTAATGAAAGTATGTTTGAATGCTTGTTTGAGGTAATTGAATTAGGTTTCACTCTTTTCCAAGGAGAGTCTAGGCTAGAAAAGACAAAACAAGGTAACTTTTGAAAGCAAGTCAACATACAAGGAAGAATTAGTTCTCTAATAATGACATTCCATGTTTGAAGACTTTTATTTTTTCTTGGAAGATAAAACTGAACTTCATTAGCCTCAATCTCTCAAGAGAAAGATGCATTTCCTATTGAAGGTAGTCCTGCATGTATGCCACATGGTCCATATCAGTTTGTTTAGTTTGATTAGTCATATTATGAAGAGGTACAAGTTGGTTATGAATAGGATATTGGTTAGTTACATACTACCAAAAGATCATTTCATATTATCTATGTAGCCTAGTTAGAGGGCAAAAAAGAGAAGCCACTACCTATCATGTCCATTCAAAACATGAAAAAGATCTCAAACATGTTCAAGATTATCACAAGTATGCACTTTAGATCAGTCACACTTCAAGAAAGATGGAGGGGGTGTATAAATTTTATTTTAAAAAGGAATAGGATGTCATGATTAGCATAGAGTTCAATTTATTACATTATCTCATGGCTGCCATCAAGTATGCTAGTCACATGAGTTTGGTAAAGAAAGGTAGCTATTTTGCACTACAATTTAATAGTTTTGTGTAGGGTTATCTCTAGTTATTAGAGAAATTTAGTATATGTTAGACTAGTTGAGTATGGTCTTATCTTTCCTCTAAGTTATTTACAACATAGTTTTTTTTATCTTTTTATTTTCTTGTGTGTCTTAATTTGATGTGTTCTCAATTTTTTTTATCTTTTTATTTTCTTGTGTGTGTCTTAATTTGATGTATTTTCTTTTGTCTTATTGTGTTGGTTAAGGTAGTCAATTATTTATTTGTTATGAGGCATTTGCAATCAAGTGTCAAGCTCAATTCGAAATTGAGATTGAGATAAGATGATTGTTGACTAATTTGACCCCATGGTCAAATTAGGTCAACCCCATACAATTTTAGACTTTCATGGGGTCTCTTAGTTTGAAAAATATCCACCATGGTCAATAATGAGGTCAAACAATATGTTTTATTTTTGTCATATTTGTCTATGTTGGTTTTATGTCTTCTTAGGTCATATTTTATGTCATTTAATGCAATTATATGGTTTTCCATGAAAGAAAAATGTGTAAAGATTAAATTTAATGTCCCACATGTCAAGAATGGTCAAAATAACTATTGTGAAACTAAAAAAATGTAGGTTCAATCTAAGAAGATCAATTGAAAATAGGTAGTTTTAGGTAGTTGTAGGGCCTAAGTGACACACTTGGAATATGGGAAGGATTCAAGGAAGTCTCTTAAGATCCCCAAATCTTAATTATATTCTCATGTGGATTTAACAGGTCCAAAAATTGCAAAAAATGACCTCTCTCTCTCATCACTCTCTTGGACAAGTCAAAGAAGTCAATCAATTTTCCTTCATTATAGATAGGAGAACGAAAGTTTAAGAGAGTGTACTTGGTGGGTGGTAGTAGTCTATTTGTGATTTTATTCCATGAGCATAGTCATAGGAGTGGTGTTCTATGATTCATGAATCATCACTAAGAATGTTAGTGACTCCAAAATGCTTACATAACCCTAACACCTTAGTTTTTCTCATCTTTGGCATTGGTTTATGTGAATAAATTGGTGTTTGTAGGTTGACAAACCATTTAAATTATTTTCATATTGGTCTTAGATATTTTTTAATGTGTGAGCATGAGGAGATAAATAATACTATATCATTGAGCTAGAAATGAACACTATTTGTCTGCAAACCATTATTTTCAGAGTTGTAGAGCTTATCTTTCTATGGGTGACTTTGAATCATGGATGGTCCATGTTTATTTTCAAATTCAAAGAGCCTAGTTGGTTGTATTCTTTATTAAATATATGTGTTTAAGAGTATCATGAAAGAAAGTCAATCTTAAAACACTCTCATATATCACATAGACATATAGGTATTATTAGACATGGTCTGAAACATAACACAAATAAGGCAGAAGAGTGTTGGAATGAAGGTGTTTGAACTTAATTAAGACATTAAATTAGGTTTAAGAATATAGAGAAGACCATTATGATAATTTTGAATCCATTACACATAATTAGACTTAGACCCATGATCATAGAGTGAGAAATTTATAAATAAGACTAATTACTTTAACTTATTTTATTGATGTTTTGCTCATATAGTGAGTCATCTTTTATTATGTGTCTATGAGGTCTAGGAATGTCTAATCACTTCATTCTTTTAGCCTATATGGAGATGACACTCTTCAACATTAGAGGAAGTTGTTTTATTAAAAGAGAATTAGGTTTGAGTGAATTTAAATTCACTCAAACTCCCATTGTATACACTTGACCACACACAATGCCAGAAAGCCATTTGAACCTTGAGCTATAGACTTGTAGCACAATGACACCTAGTGTATGGATGATAGTGGCATAGTTTCATGAATTCAAGGTAGTAATGGGTTAATTCAGACATAAGATGGTCATCAATGACCTCAAGAGAGGATGGAAGTGTGAAACATAGTATTCATGCATAATTGACCACCTATAGGAATCTCATGATTCCCCAAATGAAACATCTACAATTTGATTGTAGACCCACAATAGGTTAATGGTGAGAGAAAAAAACCATGATTTGTAGGCATATATGTTCATTTATGTTTGAGATGATCCAATGACCTTAGATGTAATGAAGGAATATAATTTAGTCCTCAAACACTAATGAGCATCTACATGATATCATTTGTTTTCCTTAGTGAAACATCTACAGTCTGACTTGAGACTAGTTATAGGTCATGAAAAGTACAAGTGTGTTTGATAGGTAGTGGTATATAATGGATGATCATGTTAAAATAACTCTCATAGTGGTTTTGTCACACTTTATGTTATTTTATGATATGAAATAAATATATCATAGATTGAACAAACTAGGTTTTAGACCTCATTCTTAGTCAGTCATAACACTACACACAAACATTAGACCTAGAGATCTAGTCTTGACAATTTGAAGTATGGAGGACTCTATAAGGGTGATCTAACCTTGAAATTTTTCATAGATGGTCTTCATTATCTAATAAACCCATCCATAATATCACTTTGGTCAAACAAATAAGGGAGATTCCCTCTCTTTTATCTCAGACAGAGGTCACTCCATAATAATGACCACCCTATAGGTTTAGTATATGAATGTTGGAAGGATAAAATGAAACATCTTGAGACACTATAAAATGAGGTCAAAGGTTGATTTGAATATGAAGTAGTGCTAAGAATCATATGAAACTATTGGAAACATTCAGAGGTGGCCATATAGCTAGATACATAGTCTAGGCTTATTAGGAATATAACTATGCCTAAAGCCTATAGTTTCCTAACTTGGTTCACAAGACCATATGACCTTCATAATTATTTTTAGAACATTTATGGAAAATTTTAGGATGGATTGGACCCAATTATTTGTATAAATCAGCTCAAATTGATCATTTGTAGCCTAAAACTATCTCAAGGGTACTTTGAATTCTTAGAACGAGCTTGAGAGACATTTCATTTTGCTTATATCTATATGGATGAGCTGCATGGTTCCTCAAGCACTTAGGGCTAGTTGAGCAGGGTACTAAAATAAAAATTTGTGGATTTCATTTGAGGTTTTAGCATCTGGTTTTTATGAATCAATGTTAAGAAGATAAGAGACCTAAAACCCTTGTTTGAACATAATGGAGAATAAATGAATGTTAATGCATCCAAAATGAGTAATTTTACTTGAAAGGTGTTTTTAACATGTTCATCACTTTCCTAGGGTCCTCATCATATATTTTATTTATACAATCACTTGTATGAACAAGCCAAAATTTGGGTTTTCTGTAGGTTTTAAGGTGAATTTTAGGTATGGATGGGAATTGGTGAATTAAAGCTATTAAGGGAGATTGATATGGAATTTTATAAATCCCCATACTCATACCTTACCTCAGTGAATCATAGAAACCTATTTTCTATACCTTTCATTGCAAGCAATTTTGAATAGACAGTGAGAAGGCAAAATGACTTCCTGAGTGTGATAGTGAGAAGTGTGTTATTCAATCTCTTTAGTTCTATTTGATAGACCAAAATATAAATAGGTATTCAATAGGTGTATAACATCCTTATAATGATATTTCATGCAAAACTATAGGTCACCAAAGTGACAAATGTGAATATTAAATCCTAAAGGGCTAGTGATGAATAACTACAAATAGTGAATGTCATGTAACCTAGGGGAGTTCATAAGTTATAGAGGTATATATGATTTTCACTATATGTTTTTCAACTTTCAATGTTAGAACATATGTGGAAATGAATTTTATGGTATTTCTAAGGTAGTTGAAAACAAATGGACTAATCATCATCATGAGGGTAGGTTTAAAGAACCATAGAATGTTTCTATGACAACCTCTAAGATATATCATATCTATAATGAATGCTTGTCACGGAGGACTTCAATACCTATTTTCCACTTTATCATCTTAAATTGTAACTAGTTTTCATGTCTTGAAACTTGGCCTTGTGACCCTTCCATTTCTCTTATTCTCTTACCTCTCCTACGCTCTATATATGCTAGCCTTTTTGGCTTTGTAATGGATCCACACCTAGTATGGCAAAACCTTATTGGTTTGAGTATTGTATTTGCCTTTGAAATAAAAAAATTTAGTTTGGTTTTGAGTCCATAGCTTATTGTTTAAGTGTGTGAAGTAGTGTGCATTGTTTTGAACTTTTATGAGTTGTATATCCATCTAAACCCCTCCAAATGCAATCTTCACACCTCAAAGATCTTGAAACCACCACTAAGGGTCTCATCATAACATGACATCATCATGATATACCTGTGTGGTCACCTTGAAAGGTATACATGTAGTATATGTGAAAAGGTCTATGTACCAAGGAATATGACTAAAAGAGTCAATTAATAGCCAATCAATGGTTTTGAAATGAAACCCTAGGATGCTTTAAACTCAAAACAAGCTCTTACACTTCCTTTTCAATGTTGAACCCTCTATGAGAGCACCTATAGGTGTATTTCTCTATAATATGACTATGTAAGTGAATGTGTAGATTGTCACAGTCATTATTCTAACAAGTGAAAGGGTTCCTTGATTGATCCTACCATGATAATGGGTTAAACATTTAATTACCTATAACACAACTTTTTAGATGTGTCTCATATCTTTACACACTTGAACTAGTTGACTGATATGATAGTTATAGAATAGATTGACTATATGATGGTTATGGTTGTAAAATCATGGAATTTTGCCTCAGAGGATGATATTGAAAGTTTAAGGGATTGAGAGGACATTGAAAAAATGATAATTAAGCTATCAAACCCATATGAAACCATGGTCAAAGCATGAAGATCTTCAAAATGGTGAAAAATTGCATGTAACATAGAATAGTCCATTCACTTGAAACTTGAGATGAATTGCACATCAAAACACCTTGAAACACTAAAATAATAATGGGGAAAATTTTAGGAGGCTTTAACATCATCTAGAAACAACATCAACAAGTGAATTGTATGGACTTGTCCAAACAAAGGAAAAACTTATTGGGTGCACAAATTAGCAAGAAAAATAGATAGTCTTACTTCTTAGGAATGGTTCATAAATAAAATACCAACATTCCTATGAAAACAAACATCAAATGGAATATGAATGAGTTTAGAAGACACCCCGATGATATTTTTTCCTAAAGCCTCTCTTGTTGACCGTACCAAGTATAAACCTGAAGGCTATTCTTGCTTGCCACTAGAGATAAGAGCTTTTCTTCATTTATTAATTTTTTTTATAAAAATGATTAATGAAGTGTATGGAAGACCAAGGGAAACTCCTAAAATGTCCCCAATTTCAAAAGTTTATACCATTTTGTACACCTCATTAAATGCTCAATTTTTAAAGAAAACTACCCTTTTCTCTAAAGAACCTACCACTTCTTAGTTAGTAATAGTTAATAAAGACTTATTAGGACATGTGGTACATAAAATTATCATTTTTACACCATCACCCTTCCCAAAGAGGTTGTACAACTCATTTAATGCTCATTTTGACCCTCAAAATGACTAAAAAAGACATAAGGACTAAAATGATTAATGGCCAATTATAATATAACACGAAATCGCACTAAATGACCAATAATACACATTAATACATATATTTTAGACCCTTAAAAATATTCAAAATAAAATTTTTATCTATAAGGGTCTTAATTTGACTTGCAGGGCCAAATTTTGTCAATCGGGTCAACGTACATCCAAGAAGATCAACTAAAATTAAGCATTTTAAGCAGTTTTAAATCCTATGTGACACACTTAGAATGTGTAAAGGATTTGTATGTCTCTTAATATCCCAAAAACTGAATTCCATTCTCAGGTGGCTTTGATAGGTCTAAAAATGTCAAAAATTGACCTCTCTCTCACCTCTCTCTTAGATAAGTCAAAGAAGTCATTTGGTTTTCCTTCAGTACAAACATGAGAAACATGTACACACATAATACTTTCACACTTATATTTATTACTAATGTTTTACATCTTTCAATATCTTGTTGTGACTTAATCTCTCTGAGTGCATGCCTTAGGGGGTGCACTAGGAAAGGGGTGGGCAGACCTTTAGTGCTTTGCATGATTATTATCCTTTATTTCCATATTATTCCCTATCCATTCATCTCCTAAAACCTTTCCCTAAGATATCTATCCTTCCTTTCACATTACTCTATTATTTTAATCTTTCTATCTTTTTTTCCCTTGCTTAGTACCTTCTTCAATTATTCAGTAAGCTAGGTCAACCTGGTTAACCTAGCATAGTCTAGGGTCACTTTAGCTCTTTAGATCTAGTTTCTATCTAACTAATCTAGCATAAAAATTAGGCTTTAGCTCGATAATATGCTAGGTCAACTCTATCAACATATCACAACTAACATGTCCAAGTTATTTTTGTGTTAGATATTCTTATATATACAAGGTCATTTCAGTCATTTCCATATGAATGCAATCAAGAGTTAATAGTCACTTTTGCTTGTTCATAATCTACTCTTCCACCATTCTACTTAAGGAGTCTTAGATTATGTTTCTTATTTGGATAATATTAGTCTTATGGATAGGTCTTGGATGCTTTTGCCTAACAAAGTGATCCTTACAAACCACAACAACCTCTTGAAAAGCCCCATTTTCCAAGGGATTGAGTCACAATGGGTTCACATTCCGGTAAGTATATTCTTACTTTGTTCTCCTCTCTTTTAGTAGATATAATTAGCATATGTTTTGGATTGAATAATATTACTCCTCATATTCCATGTATTAGGGTGTTACTCATAATTACTTTGTTTCAAATTCCCTATATATGTATTAGATTGATTTACATCTAACCCCTTACTTTGTGCCACAAGCTTTAGTGAGCACTAGATTACTTTACTTTTTTTTTATTAGAATATTTCACTTTCTTGTTTATTATCATAAGTAAATATATAAACCATAGGAATATTTTAGATTTGTGTGATTGTGCTATGTTTTAGGCTTTAGAACATTGCCTAGCATGATGTGTTTTGATACATGATATAAGTGATTGTTAAGCACAAGATATATTGAGACGGGGGTGAATCAGTATATCATAAATATTTAAACTTTCACTTAATAAAATTCCACTTAACCATACATTCAAGATATGCAATAAAAATGAAATAATAAACACCACACATGATAGAGAGAGACACCAAAATTTAACATGAAAAACCAATGTGGGAAAAACCACGGAGAATAATCTCAAGTATATGAATGAACACCAACTCAAACTAAAATATTCATAAGTACCAAATTATAGGAGCACTAACCCATTTTCTAAGCGCCAACCCATTTTGTGTATAACACACAACTATCTCTCAATGTTGATTTCTCAATAAATGATAACACATTACAATATATCTTTCTTTTCTCTCTTTTGATCTTCTAAGTTAGATATGATAATTAAAAATCATGCTCTCTTATTGAATATTAAAAATGAATTCTCAAGCCCTTATTTATAGCTTTCCAAATGCCCTTTGGCATTCACCCTTTGTGACCATTCAATCCTCATGGAAAATGGCACCAAACTTGCATTACCCTTCATATCCTTGCATTTGAAAAGTCACATGGTGAGCCTTCATAATAAAATGTGTCCTTTACTCTTTTGTCTTTATCTTCATGACCTTTCAAATTCCTTATGATGACTCTTCATGGAAAATGCACAATACCCTCTTTTGTCTTCACTTGGCGACTCTTAGAATTCCTCAAGATGACTCTTCATGGGAAAATGCCTCCCATTCTTATTTTGTCTTTACCCCATGAATCTTTGACTTCTCCATGGGTCCTATTTTGAATTTATGCAACCAAAAACATATTCATTAATGTTAAATAAATATTAGCACACATTAGCTAAGATATGAACATTAAAAAACACCATTAAATGCTATAGGGCCTTTATCACCAATAATACTAGACCTTTGACATCAATGAAAATATTTCCAACAATATCCCCCTTTGTCATTGATGGAAAACTCAAAATTAAAATACCACATATTAAAACCTGTATTGCACATGCCAACCTACATATATAGCCAAACTAAAAAATATACAGTAACTTCCTCTTATTATATCATCCTATACCTATTCCTTATACCTATTTTTGCACTTGTATCTATACTTATACCTATTTTTATTCTTCTCCCCCTTTCACATCAATGGAAAAGAGCCTATCCTAGAGCTAACACTTAGCTCCCCTTTAGCTGATACTGATCCTAAATGGCAGGAAGTAAAATAAATTACTCCCAACTATTCTCGTAGATCCTTGAATGTGTCCTATGATCATGAGTTTGTGAAGATATCTAATAACACATATAAATTATTATTTGTCCTTTGAGAATCTACAATCAACTCATTTTAATCTTTTCTTCTAATCTCACAACATTTTGCATAAAAATTTAATGTGTATCCATGATCACATATTTGACTTACACTCAATAGATTATGATTAAGACATTCTACATACACTACATTCTTAGTCTTGGTTATACCATTATCTAAACTCAAAGTACCTTTTCCAAATATCCTGGCAGTGGTTTTATCTCCAAATTTCATTGTTCCATAATTGATCTTCTTTAGATTTATGAACTTGATCTTGTCTCATATCATGTGACTCAAACATCCACTATCAATGAACCATGTCTATTTTTCATTTCTTGCATGCAAAGCTGTCTAAACTAACATAGAATCTTTAGGTTGTTTCTTCTACCATGAACATGTCTAAACCTTCTTCTTGATGAATAGAACCTTCAAACTTTGTTCCTTCTTGATTGAGTCAAACACACTTCTACAATTCCAAGATACGTGCCAAAAATTATTTCACTTGTAACATATTATGACCTCTTCATCAAAGATCAATAGAGGAGCAAAAGAGTTATAGTTTATACTTAACTTTGCATGAGTTTTATTCTCATTGTTTATGAAATTGTTATCTATTTTATAACATTATATTTTCTTGTGACCATATCCATTAAAATAAAAACAATAATCATGAAAATAGAGCCTATTTTTGTATCACTGACCTAATTGTATTTTGTAACTTTGTTCCTTCTAGCCTTTTTTATTTGAGATGCCCTATGTATTCTTCACTTCTCCCTTTTTGTTTCCTATTTTGTAAGAGATTCAACATAGCTCTTTATATCTTCAAATCTAAAACCTATCTTATCTGATTTTACCTTTTGGCTTTCTAATATCTTATTCAGCATGTTAGTGCTATCCTCAAATTTTGATTCACTAACTACTTTATCATTGATTTCTTTCTCAATATCTTCTTTTAAATATTCACATTCTTTACTTGCTTTTTGTAATTGTGTTTTTAGACCTTTTTAATTCCTTTTACCTTCTTCAAAGTGTGCTTGTAGAACATCAATTATTTCCTTTGACTCTTTTTCATTTTTTCAATTTGGTGCTTCAATCTTTGATTCTTCTTCTCAATATATTCTAATTATTCTAAGGCACAAATGAGTTATCCTTCCATATTTACCTTGAATTCATCCTCACTTTCATCTTGTTCTTCTTCTTGATCATCTATACTTTTTTTTGCAAAGGCATCTTCATGTATGGTCATGAATAGATTCTCTTCTTTATCAAAGTCACTGACTCCACTATCTTCAATTGAGATAAGATCTTTAGAATATAAACTCATCTTCTTGAATCTTTTCTTGTATTTGTCTTTAAATTTTTTCTTGTATGTAGACTTTATTTCTTCATTTTCATCATTATTCTTATATGGGCATTTATCTACAAAATGTCCAAACCTACCACATTTAAAACATTTAAATGGCAATTTTCCTTGATATTTACTTGTGCCCATTTTTAGTTTATGAATGAAAAGAGATCCATTGTCATCTTCATCATCATTGAAGCTATCACTTGATTCTTGAATCTTAGCCTTGTCATTCTTTGATGTCTTGAAAGCAAATTCCATTTTTTATGGTTTCTCTTATTCAGTATGCATCTCATATGCCATAATAATACCATGTAGTTCATCCATATTTATCTTGGAAATATACTTCATCTCCTCGATTGTCGAAACCTTTGCATCATATCTCATTGGTAGAGATCTCAAAACCTTTTGCACCACTGTTGACTCTTCTAA
This sequence comes from Torreya grandis, assembly GCA_037957365.1. Taxonomy (NCBI): domain Eukaryota; kingdom Viridiplantae; phylum Streptophyta; class Pinopsida; order Cupressales; family Taxaceae; genus Torreya; species Torreya grandis. Next base: position 739,398 of record JARHVA010006378.1, on the reverse strand, counting down.
ATTTTCTCCAAGACCTTGAATCTAATTTACTATTTTATCAACCTCTAAAAGATAACTTTCTATATTTTCTTTCTCTTCCATCTTCAAAGTCTCAAACTATCTTTTGAAAGTTTGAAGCTTGGCCCACTAAACCTTTTCATCACCTTTATAAATATTCTCAAGCTTTACCCAAGTCTCATGAGCAGATTTACATTTCATAACATTAACAAATTTTGATTCACATAATCCACTTAAGATAACATTTAAAGCTTTAGCATTATTTTGACTTGCATTCTTTTCCATCAGAATAGTTACAAGTGTTTGTGGCTCTTCGTATTCCTCCAACACTGCTTGCCAAATGCCAAATCCAAGGGATATCAAGTAAATCCTCATCCTTATGCTCCAAAATACATAATTTGACCCATGAAACAAAGGTGCCTTATTTGTATAAAAATATCCATATGATCGAGCCATCATGCTTTCCCCAATCTACCTTCAAGTTATTAAAACTTTTTCAAAAGGAACCTACTCTGATACTAATTGTTAAGCACAAGATATATTAAGCCAAGTGAATTAGTATATCATAAATCTTATAACATTTCACTTAATAAAATTCTACTTAACCATACATTCAATATATGCAATAAAATTGAAACAATAAACTCCACACAAGATAGAGAGAGACACCAAATTTAATGTGGAAACCCAATGTGAGAAAAATAAAGAGGAGAAAACTTAAGTATATGAATGAGCACCAACTCAAAATACAATATTTTCAAGCTCTAACTTACAAGAGCACCAACCCCTTTTGTGTATACCACATAACTATCTCTCAATGTTACTTTCTCAAAAAATGATAACACATTACAATATCTCTTTTTTTTCTCCTTCGCTCTTCTAAGCTAGATATGATAATTATAAATCATGCTCTCTTCTTGAATATTACAAATGGATTCTCAAGCCTTTATTTATAGCTTTCCAAATGGCCTTTGGCATTCACCCTTTGTGAGCCTTCAATCCTCATTGAAAATGATGCCAAACATGCATGACCCTTCGTATGCTTGTATTTGAAAATTCACATGGTGACCCTTCATAAGCAAATGCATCCTTTCATCTTTTGTCTTTATCTTCATGACCTTTCAAATTCTTTAAGATGACTCTTCATGTAAAAATATGCCATACCCTCTTTGATCTTCACTTGGTGACTCTTAGAATTCCTAAGAATGACTCTTCATGGGAAAATGTAATGCATTTCTCTTTCTCTTTACCCTATGACTCTTTGGATTTTCCATGGGTCATGTTTTGACTTTATTCAACCAAAACTATATTTTTTAATATGAAATAAATATTAACACACATTAGCCAAGTTATGAACAATAAATAACACCATTAAATGCTATGGGGCCTTTATCACCAATAATGGTAGACCTTTGACATCAATGATAATATTTCCAATAGTGATCCCATAATTGGGTCTAGTAGATCCTCATATTGGTCATGCTCCTACTCAAGAAGTGTGTGCCCCAATTGAAATTGGAGGTGTGATATATCTTATTTGATCTAGGATTGATTCATGTGCACCATATAATTATGATTACATAAATTTTGGTGAACCTAACATGAATCAAACCCTTATAGGGTTTATTTCACTTATTTTATTCTTTTTTCATCTTTTCTTTCATATGTTTTGAATTACTGGCTCAATTATATTAATTAAGATATTTTTCTCTGTGTAATAATAGGTAATTGGATTGACCAACTCAACATAGCATAGGTTTCCATCATTTTGTAGACTTTCTATTCAACCTACTAGGTCAATCAGGTCAACTTATCACATTTAGAGCCACTTTACAATAGGTTCCTATTCAAGATTCACAGTGCAAGTTCCATATTCTAGACTTCTCGATTTGTAGTCCAGTCAACTAGGTCGACTAGGTTGACCTAGCACATTATCAACTTACCAACTTATGCCATAAATAAATCATCAAAATTATTGATGCTAAATTTATTAAACATGTGGATTATTCTAAATGGGTTTCCAATATTATTTCTATTTGGAATAAGGTCACCATAGTCATTCGTATTTGCATTGATTTCTATAATCTTAATATTGCTTATCCTAAAGATAACTTTTCTTTACCTTCAATAAATGCCATTATCGATTCCACAACTAGATATGAAATATTATCTCTTATGGATGGATTTTTAGGATATAATCAAATTCATATAGCTCCTAAGGACTAACATAAGACTGCTTTCACCACAAAATTGGGCACCTATTGTTATGCTAAATTGCCCTTAAGTCTAAAAAATACCAGAGCTACTTACTAGTGTGATATGGCTCATATAATTCATGATATCAACCATAAAATTATTAAAACATATGTGGATGATCTTTTCGCTAAATTCAAGCATCACACAAATCATCTTTCTGATCTTGCCATTATATTTGATCATCTCATCAAATATAAAGTTAGACTTAATCCTTTCAAATGTTTCTTCAGAGTTACATCTAGAAAATTGTTAGGATGCTTAGTCTCTCTCCATGGAATTGATGTTGATCCAGCCAAGATTAATGTTTTTATCAATATGCCTATCTCTCATTCTATTCTTGACATTCATATCTATTTGGGCAAGTTTGGGGCAATTAAATGATTTGTTCTCGAGATCGGTTATTGAATTCTCTCTATCAATTACCTTCTCAAGAAAGGTATAGATATGGAATGCATGGATCCATGTCAATAAGCATTTTAAAACATGAAAGAGTCATTAATTCATCCACCTACACTCTCTCCTCCTTCTAATGATCAACCATTGATTATTTATACTTATTCTAGATATATAATATCTAGACATATAATATCTTCATGTTTTAGGTGATTCTCAACTCATTTTCCATCATGTTAATGGTGCCTATCAATGTAAAAGTGAAAATATTATTACCTATCATCAAATTGAAACCACTCTTGCCAAGGATTTTTCCTCTTTTACAATTAAATCTATTCCTAGAGACCAAAATTCAATTACTGATTTTCTTGCCTCTTTAGCTTCTCTCTTTCATATAATCAAATATCCATCACCTATTCACCCTCTAAATTACCTTATCTACCACATCAAGGCTATCAACATCTAACAATGCCCATGGTATCAAGACATCATCTAATTCTTAAAACATCAAACTTATCCTCCTAACTTGGATTTCCATGAAAAATGCATCTTTGTAAACAAACTTTCAAGTACATATTTAGACATAACATCCTTTATTATCACAATGTCAAAGGTACTTTTCTTTGTTGTGTCATGTTAGATGAGGTTCCTCCTCTACTTGACCAAGCACATGGGGGAATTTGTGGTGGTCACTATAGCAGACATGCTATAGCCCACAAATTCCTATGTACGGGTTATTATTGGCCTACTCTAGACAAGGATGTTATTGAATATGCTAAAATGTGTAATCCTTGTTAGCTTCATGATGACCTCATTCATTTATTACCAACTTAACTTCAAGTTTTTGAAACTCTTTCACCATTTTCCACATGGGGATTCGATCTCATTGGCAAGCTTCCTCATTCCCAAGATGGGCATTTCTTCATCATCAATGCCACTAAGTACTTTACCAAGTGGGTTGATGCCATGCCCCTTATTAATGTTACCAATCCTATTATATATAGATTCATTCATAACAAAATTATTTGCCACTTTAGTGTTCTTAACACCATCATTTATGATAATGGTGGTAATTTCAAAAATAAACATGTTAAACATCTTTGCACCAAATTCAAAATCAATCATAAGCTTTACACTCCTTATCATCCACAATGTAATGGCCAAGCTGAGCCCACCAAAAAAATTGTCAATACAATTATTTAAAAGACAATTTGTGAAACTTGCATGAATTGACATCTTCATCTTTATCCTACACTTTGGGCCTATCAAACTAGTATTCATACTACCACTGGGGCAACTCCATTCTCTCTAGTCTATAGTTTTGAGTCAATTCTTCCTATTGAATTTGAGCTTCCTTCTCTTCACATATCTCTTCATGGCATCATTCCTGATGTAGAATTATGTGGGGTTCACTTTTATGCCCTCAATTTGCTTGATGAACGTCATATTTTCACTTTACATCACAATCACCAATACAAGTCTCACATCACCAAACAACATAACAAGCATTTTAAAAATCACACATTTAATGTTGGTGATCTTGTCCTTAAATTATATTAAACTTATGATAAAGAAGGTAAGTACACCTAAAAATGGTGGGGTCCTTAGTAAAATATGTTCTTGGTCCAAATACTTATCACCTTAAAACTAATGAAGACCATGTCTTCAAAGATCCCACCAATGCTTAATTCCTTAAGAAATAATTTGCTTAACCATTTCCATTCTTTTCATGCTTTTCGATATATCTATCTAACATCTTTTTGTAGGTTACTTTAGCATGGGTCTCTCCTTATGTAACAGTTTTCTTCCCTTTAAAACCTTTAGTCCTCCCTTTTGGTCTTTTGGTTTCTTAATGTACCATAGTCTTCATATCCTTTATTTTCAAACCTTTACTCCTCCCTTTTGGTCTTTTGGTTTCATGATGTACCATAGTCTTCATCACTCATCTTTTCATTTTTCCTTTTGCTTGCCAATGTTGTTTTGGCATCCTCTTAGTCTTTATTTTATGAGTTTCTTGGTAAGATCATGGATAAAACTTATCCCTCCTCAGAAAATGACCATTATTTTTATTTCTCATTTCTTCCTTTTCATTCTTTTGTTTCTTGCCAATGTTGTTTTGGCATCCTTTGGGTCTTTCTTTGTCAGGTGATTTATACAAAGGCTCCCTCACTTTTTACTTATTGGCACCCCTTCAATTTTCTTTCTCTGAGTTGCTTGGTAAGACTGTGGATAAAACCTGACCCTCCTCATAACATTACCTTTCTTTTCATGTTATTTATGATCCTTGTTATTTAAAAATTAGCTTTTACTTCTTTTACTAGATGGAATCTATAAAAAATCTATGTTAGCTTGTTTTTCTTCACTTCCCACAATCTTATGATAAGGTATCACACCTTTGCTATCATTGTATTACTTTTTTCCCTTTGTCACATTTTTCATAATTTGAATAAATTTAAACTTGTTACATGTGTCATTTTCCTCTTGATTTCCCCCTTTCTTTCACCTCCACATTTGGATAAAACAAGGTTGAAGTCAAGATAGCACTTTTATTTCATCTAGATTTATGAGACTCTTAGACACCATGATATTTGATTTTCTCTCTCTTATCACCCTTGTCCAAAATTTTTCCAATGAAAGTCATCTTTATCACCCATGTTTGGTCTTCTAAATCCATATGGAGGAGGAATTTTTTAAAAAATGCTAAAAACTAATCTTTTGAAAAAAAAAAGGCAATGATATCTAAAAGGCAACATACAAATCTTAAAAGTTAAATCACACCAAAAGACATGATTACATTCACATATCCTATCTCCAATCGAAGCTCAAACTCCAAAATCGGCTTCACATAGAGTTGAAATTCTTTGGGGTACAGTAAGCCAGTAGATTAGAATAGAGAATTTTAAAAAATAATATAGTGCTACCTAATTTATTATGCAGGTACCCAATCTTCATAGTAGACTGACAGCTCTATAAGTGGTCCTAAAATGTAGGGAACACATCATGGGGAAGTAGGTCCATTTTAATTTTCATGCATATAGACTTGAAGGGATGATATATATACTCCCTTTTTTTTATCTAAGACTTGTGTAGATGAGAGAAGTTTTTTAGATTCCTTAAGGTTGATATTCCTCTTATTTTGATAAACTAAATTAGAGTGTCTTGACTTCGATAAAGATTTCCTATACCTTGGATTTTCCTTCATTCTCGTATTCACCCCATTTCATTTCCCCTCTTATAGATAAATTGTGATTCCAAATCTATTTTCCCTCTTCTTTAAATTCCTTTTTCTTCATTTGTTCAATACATGCTAACACTACTTTTTTTTATTTTTATCTATCTTTAGATGTAAAACAACATGTTTGAGAAACTATGGATCATTTTCATCATGTTCTATATATTTACTTAAACTACCTTTTTTTCCTTTTTCTATTTATCTTGATTTTATTGTTCTACTATTGTACACACCTGAGTTCACACCCTTTTTGCATTGTAACATGATATTTGGATTGTTACTGATCACCCAACCATATTGTTTCCCCTTTTATGCATCCCCTTTTTCCATTGATGATTGAGATGTGGATTATTACTACTCACTCATCAATGTTGTTTTACCATTTTTATTTTTGAATCCTCTTTTTACCATATTGTTTGACATGTATCCTTGATTTCATTTGGTGAGTTTACCTTTCATTACTTGAGGTTTACTTGTTTGATTTTTTTAGTCTTTAGTAACCTTGGCTTTTTGGTTACTTGATTTACTCTTGTTTGACTAGGTCATTTGGTCTAACATATCACTTGTCACCTAGATTTACAAATTCCCAAGTAGATTCCATTCACATAGCACCAATTATCTTGGATTTTCTTGCATTTGTTTATTTTTTATCCTTAGTTTTGTATTTATAGGTTTGTCTAAAGCAATCTTTGTGCCCTCTATAATCAAAACTAAAACATAGTTGATAAACATCCTAAGATAAAGGTAATTCAAGGTATGCATCATTCACTTTTTATTTATTTAATTTTTAGTTAGTTTCCTTTTCTGTCATTTGCATTTACTTATTTTATGCTTTTTAAAATACTACAATTTTTTCTAGCATCATCATTGTGTGTGTCATTATTTTCTTTCTCAAAGCACCATCCCCTATTACACCTTAGTGACACATGATGATCTTCGAGTGGGGGAATATGTATACACATATTATTTTCACACTTTTATTGACTATTGATGTTTTACATCTTACAAGAACCCATCGTCACTCAATCTCTGTGAGTTCATGCCTTAAGGGGTGCACCAAGAAAGGGGTGGGCATACCTTTGGTGATTCACAGGTGTTATCCATTATTTCCATATTATTCCCTATCCATTCAATTCTTAAAACCTTTCCTTAAGTTATATCTCCTTCTTTACACATTCCTTTAGTATTTTCCTCTTTATATCCTTATTTCCCTTTCTTAGCACCCTTTTTAACTATTCAATAAGCTAGGTTTACCTAGTCAACCTAGCATAGTCTAGGGTCACTTTATCTCTTTAGACCTAGTTTCTATCTAGTCAACCTAGCATAAAATTTAGGTATCATCCTGATAATGTGCTAGGTTGGCCCAATCAACCTAGCACAGTTGACATGTATGATTGATTTTTGGGTTAGATAGTATTATATATACAAGGTCATTTTGGTCATTTATATATGAATGTAATCAAGACTTATTATTTGCTTTTGTTTGTTCACAATTTGGTCTTCCACCATTATACTTTAGGAGTCTTAGCTTAAGTTTCTTATTTGGAGAATCTTAGTATTGTTGATAGATCTTAAATGCTTTGGCCTAAAAAAGTGATCCTTATGAACCAAAAAAACCTCTTTTGAAGCCCTATTGTCTAAGGGAGAGATTGAGTTATGATGGGTTCACATTTAGGTAAGTATATTGTAACTTTGTTCTCCTCTCTCTTAGTAGATAGAAGTAGCATAAGTTTTGGCTCAAATAATATTACTCCTTATATTCAATGTATTAGGGTGTTACTCATACTTACATTATTTGAAGTTGCTGATATGTGTATTTGACTGGTTTACATCTAACCCCTTACTTTGTGTTACAAGCTTTGGTGAGCACTAGATTAGTTTACTTTCTTGTTTATTATCATTAGTGAATATAGAAACCATATGAATATTTTAGGGTTGTTGTGTTATTATGTTATACTATAGTCTTTAGAACCCTACCTAGCATGATGTGTTGTGATGGATGATACAAGTGATCCCCTAATTGGGTCTAGCAGATCCTCATATTGGTCATGTTCCCATTTAACAAGTGTGTGCTCCAATTGGAAGTGTAGGTGTGATCTATCTTATCTGATCTAAGATTGATTCATTTACACCATGTAATTTTGATTTCATATATAATAGAGTTATAGTGAGTTTATTTAGTGGGTTGTATTAGTTTATTTATGCTTCCATTCAATGGCCATAGTTATATGAGTGGTGGTCTGTGATGCATGAACCATCACTAAGAATATTAGTGACTCCAAATTGCTTACATAACCCCAACACCTTAGTTTTTCTCATCTTTGGCATCAGTTTTTGTGAACAAGTTGGTGTATGTAGGTTGAGAAAGAACTTCCATTCTTATCATTTTTGTCTCATCTAGTTTTACATATGTGAGAATGAGCAGATAAAAAAGACTATCTCATTAAGCTAGAAATGAACACTATTGGTCTTCAAAGCATTGTTTTCATAGTTGTGGAGCTTATCCTCTATGGGTGACTTTAAATCAAGAATGGGGCATGTTTGTTTTCAAAGGCATAGAACCTGGCTGATTATATTATTCATTGAATGTATGTGTTTAAGAGGATAATGAATGAAACTGTAGCTTAACACATAGTCATATATCACATAGAGATATAGGAAATCTTAAAAATGGTTTGAAAGTAAATATAAATGAGGAAGAGGAGTGTTGAAATGAAGGTGTTTGAACTCATTTGAGACCTTCGATCAGGTCTTAGAGTATAGATAAGGCCATTGTGATAATGGTGAAGCCATTGTATATATTTAGACTTAGATCCATGATTATAAAGTGAGAAAGTTGAAAATAGGATTGATTACCTTAACTTCTCTAAATGAGGTTTTTATCATGTAATGAACCATATTTTGGTAAGTGTTTATGAGGTCTAAGTAAGTTTAATCACTTCATTCTTGTAGCCTAGATGGATATGCCACTCTTTAACATCATAGGAACTTGTTTGATAAAAATATAATCTGGGTTGAGTGACTTTCAATTCATTTAAAATCTCATTTTATACACTTGTTAAATATTGTGCCAAAAATCCACATGAATCTTGAACTACAGATCTATAGCATAATGACACCTAGTGTATGGATGATAGTGAGATGGTTTCATGAATTCAAGGTAGTAATGGATTAATTTAGACATGAAATGGTCCTTAGTGACCTCAAAAGAGGATGGAAGTGTGAAATATGGTAGTCACACATAAATTACCACCTACATGAATCTCATGATTCCCCAAATGAAACATCTATAGTCTGATTATAGACCCATAATATGTTGATGGTGAGAGACAAGAATCATGGTCTACAAGCATATATGATCATTTAGTTTGGATATGATCCAATGACCTCAGACAAAATCAAGGAATATAATTTATTCCTCAAACACTAATGAGAATCTACAAGAGATAATTTGTTTTCCTTAGTGAGACACCTACAGTTTGACTATAGATTAGTTCTAGCTCATGAAAGGTGCAAGTGTGTTTAATAAGTAGTGGTATAGAATTGATTATCAAATTTAAACCACTATCACAATGGTGTTATCACACTTTATGTGATTCTATGATATTAAATATTTATATATCATAGGTTGAATAAACTATGTTTTAGATCTCATTCTTATTCAATCGTAACACTACACATAGACATTAGACCTAGAGATCCAATCTTGACAATTTGAAGTATGGATAGCTCTACAAGGGTGATCTAACCTTGAAATTTTATGTAAAGCTCTACAATGGTGATATAACCTTGAAATTTTATTTATATGTTCTTAATGATGTAGTAAATATATGCATAATCTCACTTTGGTTATACAAATAGGGTATATTCCCTCTTTTTTATCTCACAAAGAGGTCACTTCACAATCAAGACCACCCTGCATGCTTAGTAAATGAATGTTGGAAGGATAGAATGAAGAGTCTTGCAACATTTTATAATTAATTGAAAGATTTATTTGAATATTAATAAGTTTTATGAACCATATAAAACTATTGGAAACATTCAGAGGTGGCCATATACCTAGATAAAGAGTTCAGGCCTATTAGGCCTAGAACTATGCCTAACCCCTCTAGGTACCTAACATGGTTCACACTACCATATGACCTTCATAATTATTTTTATAACATTTAAGGGATATTTAAGGATGTATTAGACCCATATTTTTTGTAGAGATCGACTCAAATTGATTTTTTGCCTAAACCTATCTCATGGGTATTTAGAATGCCTAGAAGGAGCTCAAGAGACATTTTATTTTGCTCATATATGGATGAATGAGATACATGGTGCCTCAAGAACCTATGGATAGTTGAGGAAGGTACTAAAATAAAAATTTATGGAAATGGTTTGAGGTTTTAACATTTATTTTTTCTAAATAAATGTGAAGAAGCTAAGAGACTTAAAACCCTCAAAAACCCTTGTTTAAACCTAATGGAGAATAAATGAATGGTAATTCATACAGAATGAGTAATTTGACCTTAAATTTATTTTAAACATGTTTATAATTCTCCTAGGGTACTCATCATATTGTTGATCCATACCATAACTTATACAGATAAGACAAAATATGGGTTTTCCATAGGTTTTGAGGTGAATTATAGGTACAAAGGGAAATTGGTCAATTAAAGATATTGAGGGAAATATTTAGGGACTTTTTATAACTACCCATAATCATATATCACATTATTGAATCATGTAAACCTTTATGCTAGACCTTTCAATGCAGGTAGTCTTGAATGGATAGTGAGAAGGAAAAATGACTACCTAAGTGTGATAGTGAGAAGAGTGATGTTGAATTTATTCTAGTCTATTTGATAGACCAAAAGACAAATTGGTCTTTCATATGTGTTTAGCATACCTATAAAAATATTTATAAAGCAATTGTAGGCCACCTAAATGACAAATGTGAAGATTGAATCCTAAAGGGCTAGTAATAAATGACTACAAATAGTGAATGCTAAGTGATAAAAGGGATTTCATCATCTATAGAGGCATAAATGATTATCATTATCTTGTTTTTAACTTATAATGTTAGGACATATGTTTTAGTTACTCCTATGTTAGTTCTAAGGTAGTTCAAGATAAATGGACTACTCATCATCATGAGGGTAATTTTAAAGAACCATCATAGAGTGTTTATATGCCAACCTCTAAGATATGCCATATTTGTGATGAAATCTTGTGATGGAGGACTTTAAGACCTATTTTAAAATTTATCCTCTTTAATTTTAATTGGTTTCCAAGTCTTAAAACTTGGCCTTATGACCCCTCTATTTCTCTTCTTCTCTCTCCTCTCCTATGCTCAATATATGCAAGAATTTTTGGCTTGTAAGCGATCCACACCTAGTATGGAGAATCCCTATTGGTATAAATATTATATTTGCCTTGAAAATAAATATTTTTATTCTAGTTTTTAATTAATATATTCTTATCTAAGTGTGTGAAGTAGTGCATGGTGGAATGATAAATGATAACTATCTATCCTTGTGTTTTATTTACTCTTTCATGTTTGGTGAAAGTAGTTGTCCCTCTAACATGTCACATGAAGTATAGCTAGTTTATTATTCTATCTCTAAGTGTAAAGACTTTCATTAGTGTCTAAAATATTACCTCTTTTTATCCACATTGATAATTTCAATGAATATAACCTGTATGTTGGAAATACTTACGTTAGAGAAATCTAGGATGTTGGGACTAGTATTGAGTCATTTTTCATTATACAAGTGTATGATAGCCTAGTGTAGATCAATATGGTGTATCACCTCATTATCATAGGTTAATTTTGTGTACTTTTTATCCCTTTTAATCTAAGCAAACAAGTAGTGTATGTGATAAGCTATCAAAGGCTAATCTAGGGAGTTAACCCTTAAACCTAGAGGTTTACCTATGCTATGGTCAACCCCCAGGACTACAGGTAATCCAATGTTCCACTCAATCTAGATAATTATTGAAGAACATCTCTAGGGTGAAATAATGAGTGAAAATAATTCTTTCACATTTGGTGGGACTATTATCTCAAGTACATCTTCTCAAGGTGAATGTTGGTCTTGGAAACACCATAACTACATATGTGTGTTGTACTCAACATTTGGTGGATCCACTGAGGGTAATATATTATTTTAGACCAATTTTTATCATTATTTTTTTCATACTTTATGGTTCTTACTAGGTCAACTACTAGTAGAGGTAAAAATCCTATAAACCCATTCTTTCAACCTAAACTTCCCCTTAAAGCTTAACACCATCAGCCTATCTTCATAATGGAAGAGAAAGAAGACTTTTCAAGCCAAGAAGATAAATATAGTGAAGATGAAATTTAGGACAACATGGTTAGGTAGCATTCCTTCCCAATCTCTAACATTAAAAATACTATACACCTCAATGTATATGATGATATCCCTCCCAATTCCACCAAGATTGTTCCCACTTTCAATGGGGAAGGTCCTATCACTCTAAGTGATCATATTATGAACATTTATAACTTCTTAAACTCTCATAATGTCACTAAAGTTAATATTGTAGTTATAATAGCTACCATGTATCTTAGGGGGAACCCCTTGATTGGTATAGGAAATTTTTAGGATGATGTATCCCTACTTAGGCTAACATTGGAGAGTTATTGACCCAAAGGTTTGAAGATAAAAGTGATCACACATCACGCATTCATCAGTTGAATGTGATTCAAAGATGTCCTAAAGAATAAATGCATGTCTTCAATGAGAAGTTTCAAGGAACATTTTATAATTTTCCACCTTTCATGAGACCCCTACAAGTTTTCTCTTCCCAACATACCTAAGAGATATTTGGACTGACATAGCTATCATGTTACAATTCATGGGTGGGTACACTTTTCATGAAGCCTAAGACATAACTATTAAAGATGGTAATGATTTAATACAATATAGTAAACTCCCTCCCAAAAATATCTCAATCTATTCCTCCCAATATGTCTTTTACTTCTCTAAGTCTAGCCCCAATTCCAAGTTCAAATAATAAGTCTAGCATTACCCCAAAGAAGTCATAAGATACAATTGATTGAGAGGCAATATCTAAAACCTTAGAGTCTAAAGTTATGCAACTAAATATATAATATGTATTTAACCAAAGCTCCTATCCATATCCTTCACAATCAAATATGATCCCACCTCACCAATATGATTGAGGGAGAGGACAAGGTCAACCTAACTTCAATAAGCCACCCAATGCATATAATCCAACCTCTACTTCTAACACAAGATCCATGGTTATAATCCATATTAACTTGGTTCAAGGAGAGGAATGACATCCTCATGGATAGTATATGTATGCCAATGAAGGTGAATGTAGAGCCTTGGTATCTCATGGAGGAACTACTCCTCAATTGGCATTAGAAGATGGAAAATTCATGCAAGTAGAAATAAATGAAGGATGGCATCCCCAAGGAATGAGATTGATAAACTTTCAAGTGTAAGACACATTTGTCCTATATGAAAGAACCTCATTTATAGCTAATACAATATCAACGAGGAAATATTTAAGCTATGTTAATGGTGTTGACATAGGTCCAAATAATCTTCCTACAAGGTAGCAAGGTGTGAATATAAGTATGGCAACCCCTACAAGTTCTGCACCTCTTCAAAATCAAAATGTAAGAAGGGTGAATCAAGGCACTTCCTTGCCTTTAAGGATATAGGAAAAGGTAAATTTTCCTTCTTTGAATATCATAAATTCTTTAAAGAGTGATAAAACATTTCTATCTCATTGATAGGTGTTCCACATGCTCGTTCAAAATAACTACTTCAAGATAATTTATCCCAAACCCACATAAATTATCAACCATAAAGACATGGTAATGTAGACCCCACTAATGCTCCTAATCACATTTTTTAACCCTCCACCAAGTCTGAAATTCCCCCACTCTTATACCACAATCTCATTATGTTAGATAGGCATGTTCATAATTGCATTTTGGATAGTGGGGAAAGTATCTTAATTATGCCCAAGCTTATAGCAGATAATTTGGGCTTTAAATATTAACCATATATTAATGGAGTGTTACAACTTTATGGGGCAATAGATAAGTCAATGTGGCTCATCAAAGTTTTAATATTCTTATTATATGACAACCTAAGTTTCCCAATCCTTTAAGATATAGTGGTGGTTGATCTGCCTGCTCACTTTGTTATTTGTGTGTCAAGGGATTTCACCACCAAGATATATGGATACCTCTCAACTGATTGATCCTTCTTTGCATTTAAAACAATGTATGGATAAAAAGTGACTATTATAACACATATATTGGCTAAGTGTCATATTGATCCATAAGTGGAATCAAGTTATAATTTTTATTTTACCATCAATGATCAAGAAAATCATATTATAGATGATGAATCATCCTCCAAAATTGAAGGTATCTCTAATATTTTTCTAGATGATTATGGTGTTGATGCTTATGGACACTATCCATATAATTTAATTGAAGATATTGACCTTGACACATATATCATCTATGAGGAAGGTGATGAACATTATGAGGTAAACATTGATAATTGTTTTCAACAAGTTGATGAGGGTAATTACCTTATTAAAATGCAAGATGATGATTGTTTTCAAAGTATGGAAGATCAATATAATTATGAATACATAACCATTCCACCTAATGAAGATGTATGAGATCATTAATGTGATAGCCATGATGAAGAAGATAATCTATGGTAGTAGTCCCATGCCATAGTTCAATAGTTTGAACAATTGAATAAGTTAACTTTCCTTCCCAAGAATCATGAACCTAATAGTAAGGTTATTTATATACCTTGTAAACATGAATAATAATTTCCTATTGAGTATGAAAAGGAGTTTCAAACTAATTCCAATAAGGTTGAAGTCATGAATGAGTCTAATGAAGCCAAACTAAAAATGTGTGTAGTTCAAGAATAGTCCAAACCTTAGTCTAAAGTTGAACCACTTTTAGACATGTTGGAACAAAATAGAGACAACTTGATTGTTATAGACATCAAGTGCATCATGATCAAGAAGGGGATGAGGTTGAGATACTTTGATGACTCCTAAGATTCCTTTTGATATGTATCGATTGAACATGATATATGTCAATCAAGCTACAAGCTAAAATAAGACTCTTCGAGAGATAGATGGACTATTCATGAGAACTCCAAATGATAAACTTATTTCTAACATAATATTTAAATATGGTAAGTCATTTGACTATCTCTATAATCAAGTGTTCATTTATAGTTATGCCTCATATGATGGATTGATTTCATAGTGTAGCAGTGATGCTAGGATCATTATCTTTGACCTTGGTTGAAGTAATGATGAAGAGTGGTTCCTAACCTCAAGATTCTTGAGGTATTGTACATACTATCATAAGTGTGTGTTTCCTTTGAGTGTTGTGTGTATTTTCCCTAAGTGTTTTTGAGAGCACAAGTGGTGTTGTTGTCTTTTTTGAGCTTTTTTTTTTACTATTTTCTATTTGGTGTAGTTTGGTGTCCTTTTAGAGTCATTTCAGTGTCAAGTATAGTGTTTAGGTGACTCCATAGCCCAATAGATAGGAGAAAGCAATTGGTCTTTAACATAGCTAACTTGTTACCCATAGGAAATTGCTAAAATGTTGACTAATTTGACCCCACGGTAAAATTTGGTCAACCACCTTGCAAGTTCAAAATTTCATAGGGTATCCTAGGTTGAAAAATGTCCACCATGGTCATTAATAAGTTTAAACAATATATTTTTTCTTTGTCATATTTGTCTAAGTTGGTCTTATATCATCTTAAGCCATATTTTGGGTCATTTTATGAAATGGTATGGTTTTATATGAAATAAAAAGGTGTCAAGATGAAATGTAACATCCCACTTGTTAGGCATGGTTAGAGAAACTACTGTGAAACTGAAAAATTGCATGTTTAACATCCAACCAAGAAAATCAACTAAAAATAAGAAGTTTTAGGTAGTTTTACTACCTGAATGACACACTCAGCACTTGGGAAGGGTATAAGGAACAATAATTAGATCCCCAAAACTCAATTCCAAGATTAGGTGGCTTTGTTAGGTACAAAAATGGCAAAAACTAGCCTCTCTCTCATTGCTCTCTTAGATAAGTCAAAAAAAGTCAACTAGTTTTCCTATAACACGGATAAGAGGAGTAGATTTAAAGCAAGTGTACTTGGTGGATGGTACTATTATATTTTTTATTCCATTTCATGGGAATAGTTGTAGGAGAGGTGGTATATGCTTCATGAATCATTACTAAGAATGTTAGTAAATCCAAACTACTGGCATAACCCCAACACCTCATTTTTCTCATCTTTGGCATTGGTTTGTGTGAAAAAGTTGGTGTATACATATTGACAAAGCATTTACAGTCTTTTCATGTTGGTCTCAGCTAGTTTTACATGTCTGATCATGATGAGATAAACAAGACTATATCATTGAGATAGAAATGAACACTATTGCCATACAAAGCATTATTTTCATAGGTACAGATCTTATCTTCATGTGGGTGACTTCAAATCAAGAATGGTTCATGTTTGGTTTAAAATTCATAGAGCCTAGTTGATTATATTCTTAGTTATAGGTATGTGTTCAATAGGATCATAAATGAAATTTAAGCTTAACACACAATCCTATATCACATAGACCTACAAGCAATATTAAACATGGAATGAAAATCAATACAAATGAGGTAGAGGAGTGTTGAAATTAAGGTGTTTGAACTCAATTGAGACCTTAAATCAGGTATGAGAGCATATATAATACCTTTGTGATAATGGTGAGTCCATTGTAAACAATCTGACTTGGATCCATGATCATAGAGTAAGAAAGTTAAAAATATGACATATTACATTAACTTATTTGAATGAGGTTTTGCTCATATAATGAGTCATATTTTTGTAAGTGTCTATGAGGTCTAAGCAAATCTCATCATTTCATTATTATATCCTAGATGGATATGACACTCTTCAACATGAGAGCAATTTATTTGATCAAAATATAATGAGGTTTAAGTGAATTTATAAGACCATTTTGATAATGGTGAATCCATTGTAAACAATTTGACTTAGATCCATGATCATAGAGTGAGAAATTTGAAAATTGGACATATTACATTAACTTCTCTGAATGAGGTTTTGCTCATATAATGAGTCATCTTTTGGTGAGTGTCTATGAGGTCTAAGAAAGTCTAATCATTTAATTATTATATCCTAGATGGATATGACACTCTTCAACATGAGAGGAATTTATCTAATCAAAATAGAATGAGGGTTGAGTGTATTTCAATTCATTCAAGCTCCCACTATATACACTCAACAAATATAGTGCCATAAAGCCATATGAACCTTGAACTGAAGGCCTTTAACATAATGAAGCCTACTATATGAATGATGGTGGGAAGTTTATATGAATTCAAGGTATGAATGGGTTTATTTATACATGATATGGTCCTAAGTGACATCAATAGAGGATGGAAATGTGAAAGAGAGTAGTCTCACATAAATGACCACCAACATGAATCTCATGATTCCTCATGTTGATGGTGAGAAACAAGAAGAATGGTTTAGAGGCATATATTCTCATTTAGGTTTGATATAATCCAATGACCTCAGAAAAAATCAAGTAATATAATATATTACTAAAACACTAATGAGCATCTATAGGAGATCCTTTATTTTCCTTAGTGAGACACCTAGAATTTGATTGCAAACTAGTTCTAGCTCATGAAAGGTGTAAGTGTGTTTTATAGGCAATGAAATAACATGAATGAACATGTTGAAACTACTATAAAATTATTGTTATCACACTTTATATTATTCTATGAGATGAAATAAATAGATCATAAATTGAACAAACTAGATTTTAGACCTCATTCTTAGTCAATCATAACACTGCACATAGACATTAAACCTAGAGAGCTAGTCTTGAGAATTTTTATTATGGAGGACTATAAAAGGGTGATATAACCTTGAAATTTATGTTTTAATTATATTAAATACCTAATAAATCCATAAATAATCTCACTTTGGTCAGATAAATAGGGGAGATGTCCTCTATTTTGTCTCAGATGGAGGGCACTCCACAGTGAAGACCACCCTGTAGGTTTAGCATATGAATGTTGGAAGGATAAAACAAACATTATTGAAACATTTTATAATGATTTTGAAGGTTTATTTTATAATTTAATGAGTTACAATAAGCATATTCAACTATTGGAAACATTTAGAGGTGGCCATATACCTAGATACACAATCTAGTTCTACTAGAACTAGAACTAGGCCTAAACCCTCATGGTTCCTAACCTGGTTCACAAGCCCATATGACCTTCCTAATTATTTTTAGAACCTCTAGTGGATATTTTAATATGTCTTAAACCCATTTTTTTAATATATCAACTCAAATTGATCATTTTTGGCCTAAATCTATCTCACGAGTACTCAGAATGCTAAGAAAGAGCTCAAGAGACATTTTATTTTACTCATATCTATATGTATGAGGTACAAGATGCCTCAATAAATTAGGGTTAGTTTAGGAGGGTCCTAAACTCAAAATTTGTCAAATTGTTTTCAGGTTTTAGCATCTAGTTTTTATGAATCATTGTTAAGAAGTTAAAAGACCTAAAACCCTTATTTAAACCCAGTGGAGAAGCAATGAATGATAGTGAATCCAAATTAAGTAATTTTAATGTAAAGGTGTTTTAAACATATTTATAATTATCCAAGGGTAATCATTATCTATTTTGTCCATACCATCACTTGTAAGGATAGGCCAAAATTTGGGTTTTCTATAGGTTTTGAGGTAAATTATAGGTACAGAGGGGAATTGGTGAGTGAAATCTATTAAGGGAGGTCTATAGGGAATTTTTATAACTCACCATACTCGTATATTAAAAAAAAAAAAAAAATCATGGAAACCTATTTTTAATACATTTCATTGTATTCAATCTTGAATGGACAGTGAGAAGGCAAAGTGACTACTTGATTGTGATAGTGAGAATAGGGATGTCAAATCTCTTGAGGTATATTTGATCAACCAAAAGATAAATAGGTATTCAACATGTGTCTAAAATATATATAATTAGATTATTTGAGTAAATTTAGTCCACCTAAGTGACAAATGTGAAGATTAAATACTAAAGGGCTAGTTATGAATGACTACGGATAGTGAATGCCAAGTGACAAAGGGGTATTTATTAGTTAGAGAGGCATATATTATTGTCACTATCTTGTTTTAAAATTCAAATGTCAAGACATATCTTTCAATGAATCTTATTTAATTTCTAAGGTATTTCAATATAGATGGACTACTCATCATCATGAGGGTAGTTTAAAAGAAGAATGATGGAGTGTTTCTATGGCAACCTCTAAGATATGTCATGTTTGTGATGAACACTTATCATGGAGGACTTTACAACATTTTTTTAACTTCATCATCTTGAATTGTAACTACTTTCCAAGTCTTTACATTTGGTCTTGTAATGGTTCCACTTATCTTATTCTCTTTCCTCTTGTATGCTCTATATATGGTAGACTTTTTGGCTTTGTAATGGATCCACACCTTGTATGGAAAAGCCATATTGGTTTGAATAATGTATATGCATTTTAAATAAATATTTAAAATATGGTTTTGAGTTCATAAATTCTTGTCTAAGTGTGTGAATTACTACATAGTTGAGTGACAAGTGATAACTATCTATCCTTATGTTCACTTTACTCTTTCATGTTTGGTGTAATTAGCTCTCCCTCTAACATTTGGGATGAAGTCTAGGCAGTGTATGTTTCTATATCTAAGTGTAAGGAGTAGCATTAATGTCTAAAATCTAACCTCTTGTTCACTCACCTTGAGAACTGAAATTCATATCACCTCCATGTTTGAAACACTTATGTTAGATCAATCTAGGATGTTAGGATTAGTATTGTGAGTCATATTTCATAGTGCAAGTGTATGGTAGTCTAGTGGAGATTAATTTGGTGTATCACCTAATTATAATAGATTATTTTTATGTTCCTTATATATTTTTTCATCTAAGCAAACAAGTAGTGTAGGTGATAATATATCAAAGACTAATCTAGGGAGTTATCCCATAAACCTAGAGGTTTACCTATGATATAGGAAACCCATAAGACTAGAAGTAATCTATGTTTTAATCAATATATAAAAGGCTTGAAAAACCTCTCTAGGGTGTAATATTTAGTGTAAATAATGACTCCATATCCCAATGGATGGACTAGGTAACCAGTCTTAGGTGTAGAGCAAACATGCAATCCTAAGAGGTCACCAAATATGTTAGAAAAAATTAGCTACCATAGGTGTGTATAATAAAAAAATTGACCTTTTGCACTAGTTCTCCATTTTAAGAAACACAAACAAATTTATTATACAACTTTAACATATTTTAAGGTATTTTTTAGTAAATTAGGGTAAGGTTTTTATTTTTTGTGTTAGACTTGTTTAAGTCATCTGTAGTGAAAACCCTTATTTGAGGTCTTTTATGACCAATGCCAATGTTCCTCTAAGTTTTATGAAGTAAAATGAAGTTAAATAAAAGGTACTTGTATAGCCAAACACTTATCAAGTCATTTAAGTTAGTTTAATATGAGGAAAGACAATTACAAGAGGTTTTCAATGGCAAAAAGAGGGAAAGTAATATGTTTTATAGGTATTCACATCAATTCAAGAGAGGGATGACATGTTTCAAGATTATCCAAGTTGATTAGACTCAAATCCATACATAAATGATGTTTTCTAGGTTAGAAAGATCAAAAAACCATTTTATCTTCTCTCTCAGGTTATTAACAAGCTAAATATCTCAATTGGTTTGTAGTCAGTTCATGAATAAGGAGTGTTGAATATAGTACATGTAGGGGTTGTTATGGGTCCTTATGCCATTATAATGCATGGGCATACTTCTCAAGTTGAGGACCCCCAACTCTATGAACCATCCTTAAGAGATTAAACCTCAAAAAAACCCTACAAAACCCCTACTAGCTCATGTTTCTCTTTGAAGTTGCATTTTGGATCTCATTTAAAACATGAGGACAATGTGAGAAGATACAAGGGGTGTACACAATCATTATATATGACCTTTCAAGCCTCACTTGGCACGTGTGAGACTAATTAAACAAGAAATATTCTTTTTTATATAGGTTATTGGTTGAAGACCATGGATTTCTTGATGTTATGGGGTTTAAAATAGTTGAGATAAAGTTGGTGAATCTACCACAAATATTGAACACCTTTTTGATGCTCTAAAAATTCATTATGAGACCTAGGAAAGAATGAGAAATGGTTTTTTTTCATTATTTTTTACTCCAAATCATGTATCACTGTGTCTCAATTACATTTTATCTCTAAAATGTGGTTTATATTGAATTACATGTGATTTTAGGATTTATCATATCATATAATTTCACCTATAATTGACTGTGTAGAAGTAGGATTGTATGTCATAGTTTTAGTCAGGGTTAAGAAACCATAAAGTTGTTTATGATTTTATTATGGTCCAAATAATATACAAATTTATGTACATGGTTTGGATACTATTTTACACATCGTTCAATGGTTTTTTTAATGTGTATTTGGTTTGATTTATTAATCATAAAGTGTGCATTAGACAAACCTAGTAGACTAAGCCTAGTCTAGGTTATAAGATCAAATGAGAGATTTTGATTATTTTTGCATCATTATTCATTCCATAACATTCTATGAAGAATTTAAATGTTGAATTACTATTATAAAACACTTTAATAAGTGAAAAAATCCCATTGAGCATGGGAAAATTTGAAGGTTTCATAGGGCATGTAGAAATATACCTGTATAGTCATATAGGGAGAAAAACAAAGTTATTATTGAGTTTTATCTCTAAGAAACCGATGAAGAGAGATTGATTTATATCCATTAAATTCATCTATATAACCCAATAAGACACTCTAGGAGTCATAAAAAAATACTCTCAAAGTTATGATACTCTTTTTGGAGACTAAATAAACCTACACATAGTCCTAAAATAGGGTTACAACATAATTGAACCTTTGTTTTATAAAGTAGTGTAATTTTTGTTTGAAACTAGTCTAAACAATCTCTACAAGATCCATATCATAGCTCTAAATATTTCATATGAGTTTTGAGATGTTTAATTCAAGGGACAATGTGTTTTTTTTTATATTTTTTAAAGATAGAATTTTTCTAAGCTTCATGAATCATCGTTAATAAGCTCTTACTATTAGGATTTTTTGAGAAACACTAAATTAGGGTTTTAATCAAAAATCAAGGTATAAATTCATTTTTAACCAATGGAATTACTTAAAACATTGGGAGAAGGTAAAAAATTAAATAATCTGATCTAAACATTAACATATTGAAATAACCTCTGTGGAAAGAGATATGATCGAGTGAGTTTTATCCCACCTATAGGTTGTCACTGAGTAATACTGAAAAGAGTAAAAAAATTATTATTTTACTCGCTATTTGTTTCAAAAACCTATTTCACAGTGTAATATCAATATAAAATGTTTGAACAGGTACTCTAAGTACCTTATTCAGTGGTTTGAATCAATATCTATTCAAAAAGGTGGAGTAGGATGACACATGCCTAAAGGGTAAAAATTGCTATTGAGATTATTATTTTGAAGAAACCAATATAATCATTATTTTCTCATCATTATAACTGATCTATAATATCCATGATACTATTAAATAAACTAATGGGTATATTCAAACAATAATAACATATGTTCAAGAACAAATAGGCCTATAGAGAACATTGTAGTAGAGTTAGAATAAGTAGTAGCTTGTTGTCAATTTGTTGGGATAATTGGTGTATTTACATGTAAAAGTCTTACAAAAATATATAAATCGACATCATTTTATCCTAATAACTATCATCCATGAAAACAAATAACAAGGAATGATCCATGAGAAATAATAGATCTATTTCATGACTATAGGCCTATTAAGCATAATATAGGAGAGATTGTTTAAAGAAATCCACTCAGAATTTGCTAAAATAGATTATCAAGTGTGGATCACTAAGGATAGATATAGGAATAATATACATTTCTCTTCCAATACCAATATTAGAAGATATTCTTTTATTCAAGAAGTAAGAGATCTAGAGTTCCTTTTTAATGTTAAACTAATAAAGTAATCAAGGGTGTATCTTGAGATAGTGATTGAAACATATAAGATTGTCATAATATCCCAACATACAAATAATATCAGTGGATGTTTCATCACAAAGATTAGAGCATAAAAAAAATTCCTCTCCAAAATGAAAAAGTCATGTAAAATTTGTAAGCATTTTATTCATAGAAGTTGTCTATAAGAAAAAGGGGTATTATCATATTTGTAAGAGGTGACACAGTTGACTATAAAACTTGTATTTCTATTTATGTTAATTTCATTTTCACAGGAAACGCTATAATATATGGCTATAAAAAACTAAAACTAAAATGAGGTGGTTGTACAAAATTCAAAAGATGTCTTTTTTAGCACATGAAAAAACATATATGGCATTGAAATATGGAGTGTATCATGTACAAGATATATGGCTATGAAAACACTTATCATTAGAATTAACAGAAGTGGATAATGAAAACACATTGTTTCATTTATATATTTATATATCTCACTTTGTTGTCTTGTTAAGATAATCATTCTAGGCTTCTCGTTTCTGTTTATTTTTTAGGAGGCTTTGTAAAAAGAGTTATTTCCTATGACATGTTATTGTGTTTTATTTTGTCCATTATTTTTATGAAGACTCTCTCTACGAAGGGAGGTACCATACCCATAATTTGCTTGTTGGAATGGATAGGTCATTAAGTGCCATGAGCTTGATATCAACCTACTTTATATCCTTTTGAAAACATCATGCATATATGTTTTCAATAATGACAATATTTCACTTGTGCAATCAGCGATTATACACTTGTCAAAAATTTCTCACACTTCACATATCAGGGAATGAATTGTTTCAAATTAATAAGTAACAATGACCTATTCAAACAATAAAACATATCCTTTTATAAATGTTGAGAAATATAAATACATTATTAGCATCCCTCAATTATTTTTCAATGTCATCTACTAAATTTGTTGATGCACTTGCATTAGACTAATTTGATGCTCGAATATCCACAAGTGGTTTAGCTTCATATTCATAATTTGACCATTTGATATTAATAGGTGTTTTTACTTTAATATCATCTCCTATTGTACTATCTATGAAATGTGTATTGGAAATGTTATACATGAAATTGAGATTTTCAAAAAAAATGTAAAAAAAACTCCTTCAAGTGGAAATAAGTCTTACATTGTGTTGTATATGAATGTATTTTATGTTCTCATAAACACTATCCCTTATGTGCCACATAACCACCTCTCTTATAGAAGCTCTCAGGAGTTCAACCTTAATCACATATATGTAAGTGTAGCCTTGGAGTGAAAATGTGCAATTGCACATTGACATGCAAGCCAATGTAGTTTGGAGAAGATAATAAAACATCTTATCTATATGATTTTTCATCCATGCCATACAAATATTACGATTGTGGAATGTGACATGATTGTATAGAATATAAAAATTCCTAACCCATGAAACATTTTCAACACTTTCTAGTTTGAAGTTCCTATGGAATCCACTGTCCTTACATATTTGTAACCATGATTAATATATATATATATATATATACATATATATATAAACCACTGGGGTTAGTTGGATAAATATTTAATTGACCCTCTAATGTGTTTAACTACATATTTTAATCAAGAAACACCTCTTAAAATGGTATGTACGCATGCGCGCGTGCGCGCGCGCGCGCACACACACACACACACACACACACACACACACACACACACACACACACACACACACACACACACACACACACACACACACACACACACACACACACACACACACACACACAAACAGAGATGCCAACTCATTAGGAAAGATAAAAAATTCCTACAACAAAATTCCATTTCTCATAGATTTGAAACTTCAATTTATTCATCCTTTTATTATTGATGTGGGATTAGTGAGTAAAAATTCCATGCATCCCTATTTTTGGGCTTCAAAATTAGAAAATCCATAGTTTCAAAGTAGTTCCTCATATATTCCACAATGGTTTCATTACAATTGAGGTCTACCTCACTCATATGACATTAGTAAAAGGAATGAGAGTCAATGTAAGTTACTGAATACATACACACACTTAATATATAAACTTAAACTATGAAACATGATGTCACTTGATGGATCTCTTATTCTATCAAGTCCCTTAAGAAACTAGGAACTTTTGGAGACAACCAATTCAAAATTAAATATAGGATATTTACAACTTAGAAACCTATGTTTTTCACTCAATCATTATTGATAACAATGAACGGATTAATATACTATTATTTTATCTAGACAATTCATTTGATTGAGTTCAAACCTTTCTTGAAGTCACTTGAAGATCTAAGACCTTAATTCAACCCCCGACTACTATAGGACTATTTCATAGCAATTAGACCTTTAGAATGGTGATTTTGACTCTTTTACTCCTTAGGTTGTCTCTTGGATGTTGTTTAAATAATTAGAAGTTAACTCTATTATTAATCAATCAATCTTAACTCATAGGTTTCTTAAAAATACAAATTTTGGATTAATTTTGCCTTTTAGGTCTCTAGGTTTAATTGATCCTTAGTAGGTCAAATCTCTAATATAATTCATATTCAACCTAGAAACTACTTATTAAATTTTGTTAAGTGATTAGAAAAATGTATTAAAACCTCAAAAGAATATTTTTTCTTCATCTACAATAATTCTCACCCAAAACTATTCTTGATTATCTTTAAAATTTAACACCTATAGGAAACACTGTGATAGTCCCCGATTTCTTCTTCCACAATGTCTAATTCAACAAAATAAAGTTTTGAATAGTTTATATACATGATATTCAACTTTTCTATATAATTTTATTTAATTCCATCAATTAGAAACAAAGTTATTACTCTTTTAGTGGCAGTAAATCCTATTTTAGGTTTATTTTTTCTAAGTTTAGAAGCCAAGAGCTTCTTATACATAGTTCATACATTCTAAGACTTCTATTATCAATATAAAACCTGATTAAGAATATTAACCTTTCAACTAATCAAAACCTCACTTTCAATGCATGTACAAGTTTACATGTGCTACAAATTACTAAGATGATTGTTTACGCATAGAAAATAGGGGTATATTGGATTCTAAAATAGAAACATCAATTTAAACTCAAATGTGTTCCACATGTATTTTGTATGACTTGTTGAAACACATTAGTATACTTTATCTTATTATTCACTTCAACAAGGAAGCCTAATTCTATATTTTTACTCATGTCTAAAATTTATTTATCTTGATTTTGGAATGTAGTCATAATAGAGTTGCGCATGATCTAAAACCTTACTTTGGATATCAAAGTGTCATATATTTTCTTATTTTTTTCATTCTTGAAGATTTATATACATTAGTTACCATTTAAATATAAGTATTAACTACATTTTTATTTTTCACCGACTTCTCCATTACATCACCCACCTTACCCTTATATTCCTTGATGATGGCTTGGAAAAAATAACACACAATTTCAGCCTTATAAATTAGTCACTATGTTACCTTTTTCTAACTTGTTTAAATGATAGTTGATATTTATAATTTTAAATTTATTGAATCTTCAATCTTCTACTATGTCACAACATGTAATTATAAGCTCAGAATGAAGAAATTTTGTAATGACAATGGTTATTCATAGAGGGATTTCAATGAATCATCCATAATTTTTGTAAATCGAAAGGGGGATTATTGGTTTAAATATTATGCCTATTGAATATATTAAAATATTTGACCATCAAACAAGGAACTTCTTTTTCTACCACTTTCTCTATTAATTTCATCCCTCTCTTCAATGGAGGGGAGAATGTTCTCACTTTTTTTTGCAATACCAATATTTTCCCACCAAACTATATATTTCTTTTTTTGACCCTATTGAATTCATGTTGTATTTCTCATATCTTATCTATACCATTATCTCCCATAATATTGATGCACCCTTGATATCATATCCAATTAACTCTATATGTAACTCTTGCAACCAATTCATTGGTGAAAAGCTTAGAATATGACTATCAGTGGAAAAATGGAAGGACAAGACAAATGTACAAGGAGTTTCTCTCAATATCCTAAAGAATTTGGTAAGGGAATGTTTATGTATAGTTGGTAAAAATGACTTTGATAGATACCAATATAATTTCTTAGCAGTGAGTTCAGGGGGTTGTTCTTTAGTCAGAAATTGAGTGTTGCTTGTTGGGATAATTAGAGATGGAGGTACAATGGTTTGATCCTAAACTTTGGTTGACTTATTGTTTATATGGACATATGTGGAAGATGTGTGAATGAGTGGAGGAAATGTGTGTCCTTGGATGGAAAAACTACTTTTGTATCCTTTGTTGGATAATCTAGTAAAGAAATAGGGAAAACTAACAATTTTTGAATATTTTGATTATCATATACTAATCAAACACCCATTGTTGGTTGTCGCAAGTTTTTAGTAGGTTATTTTATGATCAAAATAAACACATTTGATAAATATTGATGTTATATATTGGAGATAAACTATTTAAGATTATTTTCTTGTTGTCAATCAAACATATACAAGGGTCCATCTATACTCCAAGGACTATAACATATAAATTATATGAATTTATTTTATAGAGTGATTTTCTTAGCATTCATATGTTCCAAGAATGAAAACATATTTAAAAATTCTCATACATGTCTTCTCAAATAGAGCCATTGCAGGAATTGCATGTATGAATTTTCCATGTCAAATAACACTTGCATGTGGATATCATTGATATCCTCTCGGTTTAAGCACAATCAATATTCATTAAGAAAATTTTATTAATAACTAATTACAACTAGACAACTTATTAAAGACCCAAAATGGGTTCAAAAAAATTCAATGAAACCCTCCTGAAATAATAGATCATAGTCTACAAGAACAAAGCTAACATATAAGAGAAGTCATAATATCAATTATTATTTAAACTTATTTGGTTACTTCTATTTCAAAAAATGTAATATTCTTATAACCTAATGACATTGCACTTATCTTTGCACGCACTTTATCATATTACTTAAAAAAGAGTTACCAATCCAAAACTTAGCATATTATTTTTATATACATTTATTTGTAGCAAATTAGACCTAAGCATACAAAATCTTATTTCATACATTGCATACCTCAGCATAGAGAAAGTACAATGTTTATAATTAATATTTGTAAGAGTCATTTAATACTTAGTACATAAATCTCAATTCATAATAGGGCATATACAAATAGCTTTGCCTACTAAGATATTCATCTTGACAAAAAGTTACTATAGAATTTTACTGAAGTAACTGATATAGATGTGTTTTAAGTTGTTAACCATAATCAAACTTGTTACAATCAAATTCCCATTCATCACAATTTAATCAGAGTTTATACATAGTTATGTGCAGAATAATAATTAATTTGTATCAGACATTTAGACTTTAAACATTGTAATAACTAATTAAATCGTGCAGTATGCACCCTTTGTACATTTCCCAACTTTTACATATATAATAAAGTTCATTCACTATTTCATTTGAGAACCATTATAGGAAATGAACAGAGTAAAGTCTTATTTTAAAAGGATTTGGAAAGAAATAGAATAAAGGTTTGCTCGGTATTGTCAACACATTAACAAGCTATAGATTATATCAGTAAGACAGACTTGAAAAGTTTTATATGAGTAAATAATATGTAGAAGGATGCTCAAAAAAAGTTCTCACCATGAACACAATCAGTACCTTAAATTCCAACTCCAATTTCATGGCGAAGGAAAAACATTCATTTCAAATCAAATTGGGGTTATAATAAAGGCAAACCTTTCTTTTTCTTTAGGCAAAGGAGACTGATGCAGTCAGATTTGCCGCCTCCTCTTCATCTGGAACGTAATGTGGAATAATGACAATGTGAAACAATGGTAGAGTGGAACAAAGACATTCACAGTGGTAGTTCCAGAATAATGCAAATAAATGTAGGGGATGCTATATGCATTCACTTTATGGGTGAAAAGATGTAGGGGAAGTGGCGGAAGCATTGGGGGCGGGGAGGGATAGTAAAGTGGTTGGTTTATCAAAGTGAGAAGGCACATAATATGTGGTTTCAGATTAAGTACTTACAATTCGGGTTGTTGTATGCACGTAAAAAAAAATATGGAAGTTGTGATATGCTGCTGGAAAAGGATGAGTTTACTCTAGTGGTGTATCACGGTTTTGATCTTGATTTGATTTTGATCTTGCTTTGATTTTGAGTTGGATTGTGGCTGTTCATGATATTAATAAGGAGCATCTTTGTCTTTCTATATATGCAGAACACACTGGCAATGAAGCCATAAAGGGAAATTCTCCTCAAAATAAACATATTGGTGTGAAGCGATGGATGTCATTACCAACTTAGTTGGCATACGCTCCCCAACTTAATGTCTTTCTTAAAGTGGAAAGAAGAGATATTTGAATGTCTCTGTAGGGGATGCATCCTTAACCACTTACAATTTTAGATGGATGTATGGTGTCTTAATGCAATGATAAGAAATATTAAGAATTTCTTTTTTGCGTCATTGCATGGTATGTTTAATTTTAGTTTAAATTAGATATTAACCTTAATTAGAGGTTAAGAATGGTTTATGGGGTTAAAGAAAATAATATATTTTGAGAATGAAAATAAGTTATTGATATTTGAAAGTAATAGAGTGAAACTAATAAAATTTATGTTACTTTACCAATCTCTATTATGTTGTTAGGGTATGTGTTCTCTTACAATTTTTTAAATTTGTTAGTTAGAAGTGAGAATTTTTATTCTTACAAAAAATTATATCTCAAGTTTAATTTGAGTGTTCTTTGTCAAAGTTGTAGCACTTCACAAATAAAAAAAGTTAGACATCTTTAGTTCTCATAGTTAATGAAGGTCTCTAGGGAAGTATAGGAATCTCTTAAAATTTAATATTATCATCTAAAAATCGCATACTATATATGGCATTAGAAAATAAAATGTTCGTCACTTTTATTCTTGGAAATATAATTTGTATATATGCTGGTTAGATTCTATCCAAAGTTGGTTGGTGAGAGCAAATCTAAAACTAATCTAAAAAGATCTTTAAGAAAGATGACAACATCTTTTTTATATATTTGGAAAATCAAATTCAATCCTCGTTGAAACTCAAATAAGATTGAAAATAATGAAAATATTTTCAATTTAAATTTTATTTTTTATTAATCTCGATGTGACTTTCAAACAAGGTTTACAAATCTCTTCACGAATACCTTTATTAATTATTATTTATTTCTATCAGTATTATCAAAAAAATTAAGCGAACTAAGTCTTTCTATATCATTTTTTAGATAACTATAATACTATATACCAAAAATATTTGTATATTTATTTGAAAAGTTGCGTCGAACATATAAATGTTAACTACAGATATCTATAAGTAAGAATGGGGCATGTATCAGAATCTATGCAATATAGTGATAATGTGGAAAATAAAAGAGATAAAGAGATGACATATATCAGATTATACAA
The DNA here is from genome assembly GCA_037957365.1 of Torreya grandis. Classification (NCBI taxonomy): domain Eukaryota; kingdom Viridiplantae; phylum Streptophyta; class Pinopsida; order Cupressales; family Taxaceae; genus Torreya; species Torreya grandis. Next base: position 708,855 of record JARHVA010006378.1, on the reverse strand, counting down.
AAAAAATTGAACAAACCATTCTTTCATTCAAATGTTATTTAATAATATAGAGATGAAAATTATTTTTTTAAATTTGAAATCATTTTGCTATTATAAAAAATGAATTTAATAAAACTAATTTATTAGTACAAACAGAGTTTTTAAAAAATAACTCTACAAATTTCTTCATCGACATTTAGAATTGATTTATTAATGCAATTTCGAAAGTCAATCAATAAATTTAGTATGAAGAACGATAGTATTTTAACTATTCATGTAGAGGGTAATAAGTGTCTTTTGGAGCAATTATGTGAATGTATTTGGATCAACATTTTCGATCACACTTTGTGAATCATTATTAAAATGAGAATTTTAGATGTAATTATATTAGTTCTTTCGAATCAACATTTCAAATCACATTTTGTAAACTATTATCAAAATAAAAAATGATCGGAAAACATTCACACAATTTTATCGAGAAACATTCACTAAAATCTAATATTATTATTATATGATCTATCTATGAAAAGACGGGGACAATTTATATTTTAGGTAGGTATATATGTAGAGAGGTAGTACAGTGGAATATGGAAGCGTACGAACATTGGGGGCAGTGGATGGTGGAAAAGATTCAAGTACCACCTACTTAACGATGGCAACATTAAACAGTTTACATATGTGTGTGTGTGTGTTTGTATGTGCATGCACAGTTCTCCACCTCTCGTGCCTGCGCTGGAAAACGAAATCTTTGAAGGAAATCCAAAGAAGATGACGTTTGCAAGTGGGAAATGTATAGTTTGCAGTTGAGACACGCAATACGTCGACAAACACATCCTTTCTTGGATTTTTTTTTCGAAAAGGCCGTTCGAAGAGGATGGGTTATGGTCAGAATGTTTGAGGCACCTGTCGGACCGCCATCTCCAACTTTTATTCTCAAAATAGTGCAAGCGACGCCTCAAAAGTCAATACATATTAAAAATGAAATAATTAAAGCGGTGTAGTGTGCTTTCTGATTAGGATGGATTTAAAATGAGGTTACAATTATGACTGTATGTGAATACAAAGCTACCATTAAAATTCACGAACTAAATCATTAATTTAAGAGGCACCGTGACAAGTCGTGTGGAAAACTAACCCTCTCAAGTGCCGTGTACACGGGACCAAAAACTTGGCCTCCGGCATGTTCTAGGGTGCCTTGGGCCGGCCCATACTAGGATTTGCAGCAGGCTTTGTTGCTGTCTAAGTTCAGCGAACAAATAAACTTACTTACTACGTAGCAAGTATTGAATTGGGATTAATTTATAGAAATATAAACCTACATATCAGATTTAAAATTCATATGCGCGGGGGTTAAAAAGCTCTCTCACATGTATGGAATGAACACTTCAAAGCGTGCTCACCTTCTCGTTTTAATCACCATGTGCCCATGATTCAATTAACAATTTTGGAGACTAAGAAATCTTATGAGCAAGGGTGACGAATCATTAAACACATGAAATTAAAGTGTCATATAGGGTTATAAGTTATTTCTAAAATCATATGCAGTAGATTGTCTAATTAAATGGTCTAATGATAAAATGTTTAAGCCTTGGAAGCCATTAGCTAAATGTCCTGCACCATTATAAGAAATCTTAGTTATGGGGTGTCATATCAGATCGTACATTGCTAAACATAAATCAAATGGGCGTTCCTTATTAGAGGGTTTTCTATATAATTTAAAGGTATTTTAGTCAATCTGCTCAAAATAGGAAATTAACCTAAAGTATTCTTGTGCATGATGGTATGGAGGCCCTTCTAAATGCCCCTTTATGTTTTAGAGTTAAGAAAGATGATGTGGATATACACCTTATTTTCTCTTGACATTTTTTATTTATATAGAACTTGTCAATGTATGAATATTTTTGAGTGTATATTTTAAGGAGTATACTGAGATTAGAATGTCTTGGATCATGGTGTTTTGTGACACATTCCCCTTCATAAAAATATGTTATTATTGCCTCATCCATTCTTGTTATGACATCAACATGCTTGTCCTCCAATGGTTCTCATTTCCAATATTTGCTCCTCTTCTTCTTTTTTGTGTGCCATTTCCTGACATTATTGTCTTGGTTGATGATGTCTTGTAGTGTCTTCTCCTTGGTTGATGTCATCAATTAGGTCAATGATGGTTACTATCTAATAGTATTATACTTCTTTTGATTACCTTTGTGTAAACCTCTTGACCAATGCCAAATGTCATTGTACTTTGTTTGAGTACCTTTAATTACACTTCTTGATTACCATCTAATGACATGTCGGATATAATTAAGCCTACACATTTTATTGTTTTTTAAGATTTCCCAATTAGATCATTTATAACCTCCTTTAATCATGATACTTGCCTATAAATCTAGACCACTTTTTGGGCTAATGTATTGTATGTGTGTTGGAACTAGTATGGTATTTTACTTTTTCCTATATTAGAGGATCCTTATATTGCTTACTATCATTAGCTTACATAAATTATATTGAACCTAATGTGAAACTTACCTCACCAATATGTTGGGTAAAATTCTTGATTTTCTTTATCAAAATTCTTAGCTTTCTCGTCTCTCTTTTCCCAATGTCAATAATCTATTCTCTTATGGGGTTTCTAAAAATTATCAATCCAATTACATTAATTATATATGGATTAGTTTTTTAATCACTTCCATTTACACAAACAAGAGTAATCCCTTGTGATTTTTTTTACAACTTTTAAAAGAATCTAACCAATTATCAAATATTAGGATATCGAGAAACAAATATATTTTGATAATTTATTTTCTATGTAAAAACAATAGCCCTTGAAAAGTTCACAAAAACAATGCAAAATGATTAAAATGTTAAAATTGAAGCTTTGAATATTGCATAAAATATTTGCTATTCAAAATATGTATTTATTCATGCAACTTAGGATTCTCATGCGAACCCAAAAAACTATCATCCATGGAAATTCATTGTTTTTATATTTTTTTGACTAAGAATGAGTATTGAAAAAATATATATCTAAAAATAATGATGCACGACTAAAAATAATTTAACTTGGCATAATGTCTTATAGCTTTCAAAAGTTTTTTAAGATAGCTTGGCATAGCTACGTTATGTCTACAACTATCCAAAAATGCCAACAATAAATAATTTCAACTACATAAAATGCATTTTTACCTCAAATGTAGTGCATCTTAACTAGATTCAATGTTTTTTTAGTCATTATTTAATTCAAATATACTATAGTGAAATATAGTTTCCTCTTTCTTATTGGCTTCTATTAGGTGATTGAGCGAATGACATGCAATGAATATGATCTTGAAGGGGATATCATCATTCTTAGAACTAGTTGAAGTGTTCCCAAAGCTCTGGTGCTAGACTATTTTGTTCAAATCATGTTCACTTAATTTGTGTGAAATATAATAAATATAATTGTAAATACATTGTTTAAATTTGAAAAAAAAATAATATATTATGTTTTTTCAATTAAAAATAGCTATGATACTTAACCTTGAAAGATATGGTCGATGTTTGACTTATTATTGTCAAGATCTTTAGCAATTAGTTCTTGGGAAGGTGTTTGGTGAGTGAAATCATTAGAATAAAATGCAACAAAAAAGGAGGACTCAAATGAATAAATTAGTGAGGTGGATGTATTGAGAATTCTTCCTTACTACTACTTACTATAGCTATAATTTCCCTTTCAAAGCTCTTGGAAAGCCTAAAGACAAGTAGATTATATCCTAGTGGAACAAGGTTTAAGGATAAGAGCCATACAAGATAGCATTAAGTCTTAGTTAATTATCACAAAGGGAATGTTAAAAACTTCATAATGCCTTATTTTCATTTCTTTTGCCAATATTTTCA